>JARYHS010010553.1:0-69000 GCA_031002005.1 Vandiemenella viatica
ACTATTGTATCAAGGGCACAATAGAATATAACTACATCAGGGACTTATGCCTAAAAACCACCATAAACATTCACACAAACATAAAAAAGCAAAAATCCTATCCTATTAAAAATCAATAAACTCCTGATGAAATCAAAAGTGGCAGATATAGCTACGAAAGAAATGATAGCATTATACCCCCCAATACTGACTACAAAAAGGAAGGAAAAAAACCCTTAACAAAGAACATAATTAAAGAAAATGGTGAAAATATTAAAAATTGAAAGGATACAATCAGAGAAATATCAGCAGATATAAAAATATTTCACTGAACCAGCACGAATAAAGAGGCAATTGCCAAATTAATAAACAATTCAGATAACATTGCAAGTACACAGGATGCAACAACTCTAACAAGTATTTTGGGCCAGAACAAAATTCAAGAATGAATAAAGAAAGCAGTGAGAGGGAAATCTCCATAGTGAGATATACTAACCATCAAATCGACCCATCATATGTAACAAATTTTATGTGATCTGTAATGACATTGTACCAAGCAGAAAAGACATGGACGGAATCATGGA
This sequence comes from Vandiemenella viatica, assembly GCA_031002005.1. Classification (NCBI taxonomy): domain Eukaryota; kingdom Metazoa; phylum Arthropoda; class Insecta; order Orthoptera; family Morabidae; genus Vandiemenella; species Vandiemenella viatica. The sequence continues at coordinate 564 of JARYHS010010553.1, forward strand.
GCTTAGATCCAAAGAGAACCAAATCAGACATTATGATTCAATTAAATATGACCAATAACTCTTCTAAATGCAGAATTTAAAATATTAGGAAAAATTCCTTTAAAAAATTAAAAAAGTTTATTGAGAAAATACTACATCCTCTCTAAGCTAGTGCCAAATACCTGAAGCATTCACAATCATGGTAAGTTACAAGAGATCAAGGTAACTATTCCCAAGTGAGAGTCAATAAACGATATGCAGAACAACATCCGTGTAAATAAATGATACGCAGAACAAGATTCGTGTAAATAAATAATACGCAGAACAAGATCCATTCAGACAAAGGGTAATATTGTACAACAAACTCCCCAAGGAATTAAAATTGTTAAGAGGAATTTAAAATCAAATTAAAAACTATATTGCTAATAGGATCTTATATTCCAAAACAAAATGCTGAAGTGTTATTAATTTTCTGTTTTAAATATAAAAATGTATATAATTTGTTTTAGAGAGTAGTTATATTTAATCCCCCCCCCCCCCAGGGGTCCTACAGCTCCCGCCACTTCTCGCATCTTGGTCTCTACAACTCTCTCTTGGCCTCTTTCAGTTCTGTATTTCACTCTTCTTGGCGGTGGTCTGCCTCATTATCTCCAGTTACCTGGTTGGTAGTTAAAGACTATTTTAGGTATTTTTCCTTCAGCCATTCTAGATAGGTGCCCAAACCATAATAGTTGTTACCTTTCAACATTCTATTGTATCTTTGACTCTCGTTTGCTCCCTGATATTTTCATTCTGCAAGTGTTCTAATTTTGAAACCCTGGAAGCTCTTCAAACAAAATCCATTTCCTCTGCTTCTAAACTCTTTCAGTTTCTTTCTGTAACTGTCCAAAATTATGCACTGTAGATGATAGTTGGTTCCACTATGGCTCTATAGTATACTGAATTTTGTTTTCAGGCCAATCTTAGTAGACCACAGAAGAGGATTTAGTTTTTGTACAGCAAACCACTCTTGGTTTAATTTGTATCTCATATCTTCTTCACACCTTCCCTTATTTATTAATAACCGTAATTAACCTGTCAGGGAAGGAAATTGATGAAGGTGCTATCTCAGCCCTGGAGAAAGGATTAAACTTCGCACCGGCTCCACGTTCCGTACCTATCATGGGTATCATCAGCGGAGTGGAACAAGCAGTGCGGAATAATCCAACAGACGCAGCAGAAGAGGTACGCAGGGAAACGACGTGCATCCTGACGAGGGCAAAACCACCTAAGCCTAATATGACTAGAGCTGAACGAGACGGCTTACGTGTTTTACGTGAAGACTTCGAATTAATGGTTATACCAGCTGACAAAGGAAATTCGACTGTGATCTTAACCGACGCTGACTACCACCAAAAGATACGTGAAGTCTTAGACGACGACACATATCGTCTGATTCCCCGTGATCCCACGGCACGGATTACCAGGAAGACAAACATACTCATGAGAGAATCCGGACTGGCGGAAGAAACGGTGAAGAATCTAAGTGTCCGAGCCCCAAGACCACCAAGGTTATATGGCCTTCCAAAAATACATAAAGAGCTTGTTCCAATGCGTCCAATAGTGAGTGCTATAAGTTCGCCAACGTACAAGTTGGCTAAATATCTCACGCGTTTGTTAAATCCGTTGGTTGGTCAGTGTGCACATCATGTTAAAAATTCTGCTGCCTTTGTTGAGTTGGTTAAAGAAATGAGGATAGAACGTGACGATATTATGGTCAGCCTGGACGTTACATCGTTGTTTACGCGTGTGCCTTTAGGGGAAACTGTTGAACTACTTAGTGAACATTTTGATCCGAAACTTGTGGAGTTATTCAGACACACCCTCACGTCTACGTACTTTGTGTACCAGGGCGAATACTGCGAGCAAACAGACGGCGTGGCTATGGGGTCCCCGTTGTCTCCCGCAGTAGCTGACTTCTACATGGAACATTTTGAGCATATAGCTCTTGACACGGCTCCTTTAAAGCCTAAATGTTTCTACAGGTTTGTTGACGATACGTTTCTCGTGTGGTCTCATGGAATTCCGGCATTATATGAATTCGTGAACCATCTTAATGGGATTCACCCTAACAATAAATTCACGGTAGAAATCGAAAAGAATGGATCACTTCCGTTTTTAGATGTTCTAGTGCGTCGGAAGCCTAATGGAAGGTTAGGGCACAACGTTTATAGAAAACCTACACACACCGATCGCTATCTTAATGCTCAAATTTTTCACCATCCTTCTCAGAAACTGGGAGTGCTCAATACTCTTGTCCATAGGGCAAAGGTGGTGTCCGACAATGAACATTTAAAGGAGGAACTGCAACACCTGGAACGCGTATTTCGTGCCAATGGATATAGCACTAAAGAAATCCGACGTGCAACCATCGGAAGACACAACAGAACCAAGACAGATGACAGAGATCAAGACAAGCCGCGTGCCTTTCTACCTTTTTGTGGAGCAGTAACGTCAAAAATAGCAAGATTACTCAACAAACAGGGCATCCGTTCAATTTTTCGACCTCCGCCAAAAATTGGACAGCTGTTGCGAACTCCGAAAGATAGTCTCAATCTTCGGGCTCCTGGAGTGTACAAAATTCCATGTGAATGTGGCACTTCTTATATAGGGCAAACCTTACGGACAATTAATGAAAGACGAAAAGAACACATCAGATATTTTAAACTTGGACAAAAGGAAAAATCTGCCTTAGCCGAACACGCCATTGACAACGGACACGAGCCATGCTTCGACAAAACGAAACGCCTTTGTTACGCTAATAACTTTTGGGACAGTGTTGTGAAGGAGGCTATTGAGATTAGGCTTAGCAACAATGTTATTAATCGTGATCAAGGCCTCAATTTAAGCCAAGCTTGGAAGCCAGCATTTGGATTATTACAAACGAGATGGAATCGAGCCATATTAGGGCATACGACTGACCCGATCGTGACGTCACCAAGCGAGCAGGGCCTAACTAGATCGCCCCTCCACGCGCTTTCCCCTCCGTTCCTGGCTGCTGGTGCTATATAATAGACTACCGTGCGGCAGACTTCAGTAATGTTAGGCGGGGGCTTGACAATGGAAGCAGTGCAAGCTTCCGAAACGTCGCCAGACGGCTCAATTCTGACGCGGCTCGAAACCCGAGAAGTTTTTATTAATCCATACATGATTTATGCACTGAACAATTTTGGTACATAAGAGGTATTTGAATGATTTTCTCTCTCTCAATCCATCCATCTATGTACCACTTGCCACTGACCTCCTGTGGTACAACAATGGCCAGTGTGAACCATTAGTGCAGAATTTAAACTGGGTTAGTTAGACCTGGTGTACTTCACCTATAGGAGGAAAGCCTGCTCTGCAATCTATGTGTGAAATGTATAACTTTCTTTGTTCTGTGTGATAAGTGTATTTTTGTTTGTGAAATATGTAATTTATGTGGGGGCAAGGATGTAGCCAGGATTTTGTCCGGGGAGAGGGGGATGGGAGGAGCAGGCAAGAGAAAACTGATAATATGCATGCTAAAAAAAAATTATTAATAGAATACATATATATTCAATTTATTTATTTATGGACTATATATATTCCATTAATATATATACGAGGGCCGTTCAGAATGTAACCTCTGGTTGATTTTAAAAAAATACACCAAGATAAATAAAAATATTCTAATATATACATCTTACAACTACATCTTTGCACTATTTTTCTACATAGTCTCCATAGCGATTTAAGCACTTATCGTATCTCTTCACAAGCTTTGAAATTCCTTCTGCATAAAAATCACCCGCTTGTGCCTGGAGCCAGCCTGTGACCGCATCTTTGAGCTCTTCGTCGTCATCAAACCGCTGGGACCCAAGCCATTTCTTCATATTCTTGGTGCCAGATCTGGGCTGTAAGGTGGATGGTTGATAACGCCCCACTTGAAGGACTCAAGAAGGGCCGTTGTTCTGCGAGCAGAGTGAGGACGGGCATTATCGTGCAAAAAAACGATACCGGAAGTCAGCATACCAAGGCGTTTGTTCTGTATAGCCCGTCATAAGTTTTTTAGTGTTTCACTGTACACGTCTTGATTAATGGGCGTCCCACGTTCCATGAATTCAACCAACAACACCCCTTTGGCATCCCAAAACACCGTTGCCATCAGTTTTCTGGCAGAAAAATCTTGCAAGGCTTTTCTTGGTTTGGTAGGCGAATTTCAATGTGCCCACATCTTTGATTGTTCTTTTGTCTCAGGGTTCACGTACTTAATCCAGGTTTCGTCACCGGTCACGATTCTGTTTAACAATGGTTCTCCTTCGTCCTCATAACGTGACAGAAAGTCTAATGCAGAGGCCATTCTTTGAGTTTTGTGGTGGTCGGTAAGAATTTTGGGCACCCATCGTGCACAGAACTTACGGTAACCCAATCTTGCTGTCACTATCTCGTACAAGAGAGTCTTAGAAATCTGCGGAAAAACAGTAGACAACTCCGACATTGTGAAACGTCGATTTTTACGAACGTTTGCATCAACTGTCCGAACGAGTTCGTCAGTCACCAATGATGGTCTACCACTCCTCTCTTCATCATGAACGTTTTCTTGTCCACTTTTAAATAAACGTACCCATTCACGGACAACTCCTTCACTCATAACTCTTGGTCCGTACACGGCACAAAGCTCACGATGAATAGCTGCTGCAGAATATCCTTTGGCTGTAAAAAACCTTATGACAGCACACACTTCACATTTGGTGGGGTTTTCTATTGCAGCACACATTTCAAACTGCCACAAAAACTAAACTAGCGCAGGTACGACGTTCACTCGACCACAGCTTGATGCCGACTAGAGGTGGGTCACAAATAACTAAACGGCTACAAATAACTGTTATTTTAAAAACGCCGTTAAGCAAGTAGCGGCCAAAACGATAACTGGAGTTATTCAAATAACTGTCAGCACTTCCCTCTCTGACAGCGCTGTAATTGTTCGTCGACCGCCTGCTACGAGTGCATCAGCCACCGCTTATTGCTTCTCTCACCGTTATTAATTGCAATAGATACCACTAGATGACACTACCATCGCAAAATAATAGTTATTAACTAAGATAGCGACCACTAAAGGACACCACATATGTAAACCGCTTTTTACTACCTTTGACCGTTATTAACCGCGATAGCGACCAACAGATGTCGCTACTACTGACGACGTCAAATACTACTTAGCAGATATTATTTGCGATGGGGTCCAAAATTTAATATATTTCTACAACTTAGTGACCATTAAATCGATTTTCATCATCCATCCTTCCATCGTAAACGACTTGATTATGCTTTTTGTTACAGCTACTTACCCGTGTGGTAGCGTCTTTCCCCGTTGAAGGCGTTATTAACTTCGATTGCGATCACTAGAGGACACTACATGTGTAAACCGCTTTTTACTACCTTTGACCGTTATTAAATGCGATAGCAACCAACAGATGTCGCTACTACTGACAACATTAAATACTAACTTTGCAGGTGTTATTTGCGATAGGGTTCAAAATTTATCATCTCTCTACAACTTAGTGATCATTAAACCGGTTTTCATCATCCATCCTTCCATCGTAAACCACTTTATTATGCTTTTTGTTACAGCTGTTCAACCGTGTTATAGCGTCTTTGTCAGTTGAAGGCGTTATCAACTTCGATAGCGATCACTAGAGGACACCACCTATGTAAAACGCTTTTTATTACCTTTCACCATTATTAACTGCAATAGCGGCCATCAGATGGATGGTGGTGGTGTTTTAGGGCGCGTCGACGTCGGGGTCATTAGCAGCCATCAGATGGAGAAACCATCGAAAAGCGCTAGTTTGAAAGTGGAATGTAACATATACCTTTGTCTTGTTTAAAATTAATCCTGTTCCTAACTCCTATATACCAAGCCAAGACTTCCTCTGATGGTTAATTTCGCAGGTTGTAATGCTTTAATATTTGACAAATAAAACTTCTAGAAGATGCCAAAAGCCTTTAAAATTTCAATTAAATTCACTCACAATGTATTAGTTTACATTAAGACTAGGTATGAATAGACAATAGGATGAGTTTTCATGTTTGGTTGAAAGTGATGACATTTTTAATAAATCATGTTTCCACCACAAAGAAATAATACTGTTAACTTGTGTTTGTAGCATGCTGATAGAAGTGGCTATAAGAGAACTATCTGGAAAATATTTTTTCCTTGTGAACATCTCCTTTAAAAAAATTACATAATGTTAGACAATTGGAAGATTGCACAAAGCATCAGTCTTGGGATCATTAGTTACTTTTTATCAATTTTCTCTTGCTATTGTCTCTGTGTAGCACATAAGGTCTAAAATTTTCCTTTGGACAGATAAATATTTCTTCTGAATAGTAGAGGTCTTAAAGATAACTTTCCACGATCAAAAATCAAAACCTTACTAGATTTAAATGTGTTCCAGATTTGTGGTGCAAGGTAAGGTATACTGAATGAATGACTGAAGTACTATCTACTTATACACAATTTATGAATTGTTGGCAAATGGAGCATTTGATAAATTTAATTCTGAACTTGTAGAGGGAGGCAGAAGGTTAATATTTATTTATTTTAGTAAGGCTACACAAACTAAATAACTAATAGTATTTAAGAGGTTCTAATGAAGTTTATGATATACTAGACTGAAATAATAAAGGCTGTTTGTTAAAGTAAGTATAAAGAAATGATATAACATGAAAAACTGCAGTACTGAAGTGAAAGTGTACAAATATTATTCAAGTTAGAGTTTAGCTACAAAAAAAAAAAAAAAAAAAAAAAAAAAAAAAAAAAAAAAAAAAAAAAAAAAAGAAATAGTTTATACTGCTACAGAAAACTAGCTCAGGTGATACATAAACTAAAACATATTGATGTAGGTGCCACATTTGTATGCTCCATCCATAATATGCACAAGAAGCAGTATTGTGAAAGTATAACTTTCTTAAGGTCACTATGTTGGAAACACATGTCACAATCTAATTTCCACACTTCAAATTAAGAAAAAAACTGCCCATACACATATATAACAAATTTGTTATTCTGAAAGTGAAACTGCAACTGATTGATGAGGAAAGGGTGCGATAAAACAGCATACAAATTGGTTAAATAATCCTTCTGGAATCAGTTATTGAAGTTCAGGTAAAACTTTATGGTGGATGGAAAGCATATTCACTCTATGAGGAAAATATGCGACAAACATAATTACATTTTCTTCCAGGTCGAAATAAATGTTTACACAAAAATTCATCCCACATTGTTTGATTTCCGATCGGTTCATTTACAGATTCTTAAGGAATAGGTAACATTACGATATTTGTTTCACTATTCCCACAAGTCAATTAGTTTCAAACAGCAAATCATATTTACATTTCAAATTACTTTTATGTACGTCTGAACAACATATTTAAATTGCAGCTGGTCTGTTATTGGGACATATTTACAACATATGTAAAATATACTATACTACATATAACTATAGCCACACAAAAGTTAATGCGAATTAATGGCCAGACTGAAAAAATTGTTTACTTTCAGCAAAGTTAATCTTCTGTTCTTTACGAATACGCAACGTGTAATGCTGTATTTGTTGCATATATTCATAAAAACTCCTACCACAAATTCATTAGTTTCAAACAGAAAAATTTATTAACACGTAATCAATATATCGTACGTCCCTAAATCACTTATACTTCATTTCCTCCTGTTTGATCACGTTATACACAAACCGCTAAAGCTGGTTGTGTTAAAATTTTATATTAATTTACCAAGGCATCACTGCCACTTATTAAACAAATACATAAACACAAGTCGAAGGCGTGTATAATGTCTCTGACAGTTACTACGGAAGCCGCTTATTATGAAGCCGCTTATTTGAAAGCCGCTATTGGTAGCGTATCGTTAAACGCTAAATAAAGCTAATAAGCAGCTTTTCGTGACGTCAGGGCTATTTCGCTATTATTTGTGGGCGTGGCCGCTATTATCGTCACATCCGGTTATTTGACATTTCCGGCTTTTTCAACAAGAGAAGAGCGTTTCTGAGCAGAGATTTAGTAGCGTCTCCACAGATATTACTTTGGAACAAAATAACTATACGTTATTTCTAACGGTAAAAAAAGCGGTTATAAAAAAGAAGCAATAACTGAATAACGTATTACTGGGAAAAAGCTGTTTTGCCCATCTCTAATGCCGACTGACCTGCTGAGTGCGTGAATGCACAGATGGCGTCGCGACAACCCCCACCACCCGCACTGTGACCGATCGGAGGTTACTTTATGAACGGCCCTCGTATATATATAGACCGTATCCTGCACCACCCTCCCTGCATGATGTTATCCTGTTGACGAAGGGCCAAGTGCCGAAATATTCATTGTTTTTCTTGTTCTTCTGTTTTTTTATGTGTTCACCTCACGAAACCATCATCTAAGGTAAGTGGTGGTTTCGCTATTTTTTTTTATTTTTTTTTGTAAATCTATTCTCAGTTTAGCTCCTATTATTTTCTGGTTACTAATATATATATATATATATATATATATATATATATAAACTAATAGTAATTTTTGAGCTACTTCATCTGCAATTTTATCACAATTTTCTTGTAAAAATTTTCTGTGTAAACTAAGCATACACGGACAGTTTAGATGGTTCTCTAGCATCGTTGACCTCAGTGTAGAGGACTCTCTATGTTGCTTGTTGTACAAGGCTGAGCCAATGAAACTAGGATTGTGTTTTTTGCCGCAGAAAATGATATTTCCTCCTCATCTAACTCTTTCATAAGGTCTAGTTCTCAAAGATTTTTTGTACTCATACCCTTGTCCTTCATAGTTTATCCATAGTTCGATTTCATAATCAAAAAATTTTGAGTTATAGTATTGGAAGAAACTTTGTGATTTTTTTAATCAACCAATTACATACTTAAACTTTAACTTGGATGTAAGTAGGGATTGCAATGCGGGAACCCACTTCATTTAGCAGTCTGGCAGATCTAGCACACAAATGGATCCAAAATCCGTAAAATGGGGTGAAATCATATTTCAGTCTTCGTTACCTTTCCTCCCTGTCGTCACTTTCTGGTCCAACTTATTCTCTACCGGTTGTATCATCCTGTTACCTGTACCCGTCAAGTTGACATTTGACTCACCGTAACAAATGTGTGTTTATGTCATCCTCCGTGTTCATAAGTAAATAGATTCGCTTTTAGTTTTATAAGAACTCCAGTTTGTTTTTGTTGTGTGCATTACTGTAATTTGAGTTATGTTGTCCTATTGGAAAACTAGCTCCCAGATCGTACACACACACACACAAAAAAAGATTCAGTTAGAGTTGTTTCTGAGGAGAAAGTAGAAAAAAAATGAAAGAAGGTTACAACTGTTGACAGCCATTTCAAAATCTATTGAATCAGTGATGAGTTAAAATGTTTTTATTATAAACTGTAATTCATCGTATTTGATATTTTATTTTAAAAAGTGGATTTCAATTTTCTTATTCTGCTAATTCTGTAAGATATATGATTACAAAGTTTTCAAATACCGTAAAGGTTGACATAATTGTTCAGTTTGAATATTTCAAGAAACAATGGCATAGATTTTCATTGAGTGTTTGATGAGTGGACATACTAAAAAAATCACCCATATATGAACGTTTATGTTCACTGTAAAGAAACACATTTTAATATCAGCTTGCTTAGAATACATGGTTCATGAACCATGGAACATTGCATCAGGTTGGTCAGAGAACTATTTACAAGCTTTGGTGTTGCTGTTGAAACGGACGTTATCAGCAAAATATCTGATGGAACAAGCATCATGGAAAACATTCTGCCTTGGTATCTGCAATTGTACTTTTCACACAGCACACAGACTGCAGTTGTCGACGTTTTATACTCCTCCCCCCCCCCAAAAAAAAAGAAAACTACTGAATGAAATTAAATGCACAGAAACAACTATGACTCAGAGGTAGACCACAAAGACCTGGACACCACAATTGAAGCACAAAGCTGGACCGTAACACTGGTTCATCCACATACTGAGGTAATTCCCAGATATAATTATCTCAAAAAAGTGCACAGAGTTGTTAAGTTTTTCAAAAAGGTTTTTGTTTATGAACATTTTTCCTAACTTTTTCAGTATGCTGTTTCAAAACTAGAACACTTGAATTAATTCTTAGTTTCAGCAGGTCTTCAATAAAACCTTGATGTTGCTCTTTACTTCTTAAAGGCAAGTCATTTGTACAGTGTACTACAGAAAATAATCGAAGATGTTGTAGATATCACGATTTGTTGATTGTCATCTACTTCCCTCTGGTGAGCAGTATTCATCATTACAGCGATTGGTATTTTTTCTAAAAGTTCTTAGCATTGTTTACTGCTGATTGATGATAATGGATGAAATTTGTTTATGCCGTATTCATGGATATTTTTAAAGAGACAGAAAGTTTGAGTAACAAATTAAATTATATTAGCAGAGGCACATAAGTCTGCAAGCAACCATGATTAAATTTTTATTTCAAATTAGTGGCTTTACCATCTACAGAAAAGTTGAAATTTTCAGAAGGTGCACAGCAGCGTTCAAGTATTTCTCTCCATCACAATTATACTTAATTCATAAGACTGAAATTAATATGAAGCTGGGCTTGTGGGCAGTAACACCGTATGTAACAGTATTGATACGACCACAGAATGAGTGAAACAACTTGACCGTTGGACCAACCCAACTGTTATCTGGGCACCTAGAACAATTATACTGTAAATTGCAACAAAATAAAACAAAAAATGCAGTTCTTCTTAGGTTTTTTTTTTTTTTGCACCAAGTACAGTTTGTTCTATTTTATCAGCGAATAAACAATGATGAATGAGATAATGAGAATTTTTTAGTAACACCTTAAAAAGAAAGTGAGCCTTAACTGTACCTGAGAGCAAGGGTATAGCCAGGATCAGCTTCAGGATGGGGAAAAATCAAGAAAACTGGTGGAAATGGTTTCACTTGAAAAAAAAAAAAAAAAAAAAAAAAAAAAAAAAAAAAATAACCTATTTAAATTCTACACTGTGAGGTTTTTGGCTAAAATCTCACATTTTTTTGAAAAAAATTATTTTGCTGTGTTTGTTAACGCCAATGAAACTGCATGAGTATGTACGGCCTCCAGCTCATCAGCGTACTCATCCACTCCGACCAAGACCTATTGCACCATGTGTCAATTAAACATTAAAAGTGGGATATTTTATTTTCATATATTTTCATTTGACTAAATGGGGGAGAGAACCGATTTTATGTTTCAGCTATAAAGCCTAAACTCCCTTTGATTGTTAAAAATATTTATTTATAGTTTGCATTTTATATTGAATCTTCATTTTTATTTTATTACTCCAAACATTATGCGATTAATACTCACTGTTTATTTAATAGAATAAAAGTAACTGATGTGTGAGTGGAGACTTTCCCGGCGTATCGATGCAACAAATTCCTCTCGGGTGTCCAGCCGGATGGTGGTGTAAAAACACGACGTTTCGACAGCAGAGTCAGCTGTCGAAACGTCGTTTTTTTTACACCACCATCCGGCTGGACACCCGAGAGGATTTTGTTGCAGAATAAAAGTAGTTTCTTTCAGAATTCCGACTTTCATTGTTACATAGTCGGTGACATCATATAAACAGCTGCATTTTTGCTGTAATATCTTTACTTACAGATTTTTTTCCCATTAATGGATAATAAACTATTTATTCCACTGTTAATATCCATCTTGTAGTGTGACACAATCTTTCAAACTGCAAATATTCATTTTATGATAAAATTAAAGTTAATAAAGATTGGGCAATCACTATGTATATTTTATACAAGTGCTGTATTAAAAAGGGATTTTCATTTAGTGTGTCAAGAACAGTGAGTTAAAGAGAGTGGGTATTCATTTATCTGAGCACTGTAGAAACAAGCCAATTATTGAATTATGCAAACATTGTTGTTTCGTGCCGCCTTTTCGAGCGACAACAATTTGTTTTCACCAAGGTGTCAGCTAGCCACAAGGAGATGATAAGTTCGGATTTGGCCCTTTGCAGGTGCATGTAGTAAACTTCAAATCCACCCATGCTAGCTGCTGGACTTCAGCAGTAAAACTGTCCTCCAACAATAGTGTCACTCACGTGGGCACACGTGGGAAGAGTCAAGCAAATCACAGGTTGTCTATACCATGTGATTTCAGACCATGATCCCACACATCAATCTCTGGAGTTCTTACAACTAAACTCTGGAAATTTTGTGTTGTGCATGTTCCCAAGAGGCTGCAAGGCATGGTCAGAGTTTTGCTATATGCATGTACACTGAGAGAGATCATTCTGTTCCTGATATCAGCCAAGGGCTGAGCTGAACCATCTGACTTCCTGGACACCGCCAAGCATGTTCTGTTTCTGAATGCTGGAAAGTGTCTTGAATGCTGTGGGCCTATCTTCGATCTATGCCAGCTGCCATTGAAGACTTACCAATGGTAATATGTTAATCACCAAAGTCATAGGTCGGGTATTTTATGAAACTGCTAGTGACCCATACGCAATCTTCAGATAGAATATCAGTATTCGAACTTATGAATGAAACCCCACTGAGCTAGAAGGTCCAATTATATAAAGACATTTTTGTCTGGAACCATATGTGTTCATGCCAGCTTTGTACTATCTTTCAATTTTTTTTCAAATGGCATCTAAGAACCATTTGTGGCGCCTGACATGTTATCATCATAACTATAACTGAATTTGATTTGTTATCATGGGGTTATCTTGATATAACTTGAATATTGTTTGTTCATGTAATTTTGGTACCGATTATTTAATTTAACTCATAACGTAAAGTTCATCATTTGTTTGCTTGGATAAATGGCTAATTGTTGCTATGAGTGTTGCTTTGCAATATATACAATGTTTCTATGTTAAGCTTAATGTTAAATATGCCCAAGCATGTAGTTGCCAGCGATCATCAATAAATATCTCATTGTGGTAATTTACCTGTGACCCCAAAAATTAATCATAGTTATTGCAGAATATCAACTTTAAAGTACCCATAAAATTCAGTTCATGACCCATGAAAAAGTGATAATCAAGAGTTACTATGCTTTAAAAAGTTAAACTTTATTACTGTAGGGAAGGTACCGCTACAAACTTCAGAAGCTATGAAACTGTTTTCTACCAAGGGCTGCATTTGTTGGCTCTACAGCAAAACCAGATTCTGAACTAACTTTGTATGCAATGAAGTTTTCATGGTTGGCTGACCCAGAGATGTTTTCAGACCTGAGGAAGACAACAGAGATAGCCGTCAAAATATCATGTTTTGACAACACAATCCAGCGGTACACCCGTGAAGACTTCATTTGCAGTTATACACCAGGAAAGTCTCCATTCTAACTTTCTGTGGTTTGACAGATGTCTAAAAGCTTTACTACATTTCATCTTATTATCATAACTGCTAATTTCCTTGTTTATACCCAAATTACTTAGTATCAAGAATTTTACAATGTGATATGCACTAAAAAACTCACTGTCAGTCTATCGAACTGTAAGGTATCCCTCGTTCTATTTTCAATATTCTGTTAAAATCCGGCCAAGTTTGGGGTTAACTTTAGTACGCGGTACCACAGGTAAATTCGAGATAACAACACTTCTAGTACAGTAAAGTAAATAAATAAACACATAGCCAACATAAATAAAACATAAAATGCAATAAATCAATGATATTTCAGCAGGAAATAGGTTATCCCACATAAAAGTAAACTTTTAATACCAGATCCTAACATTGGTTAGGGAGACATTCTGAACGGATTTAAAAGAAGTAAATGGTAAATAATAGTAAATATAGTACCTAAATAAACCTTTTTATCATGATTACTAAGCATTATTCCAGAGATAAATAATTAATTTCAACATAAATCAAATCTAACCCTAAATTTTGGCATATACCAGGTTTTGGTATTTCTGAAGAGATTTTCATACAGTAAAGATTGTAAGAGCTAATAATAGCCAGGCCTAGACCTACCATAACCATACCATCACAGTAACATGTAGTTTCGGTGAGATTTAAAGCAGATTGTAAAGTTTGTAAACACACTTTCATAGACCGTTTAAATAAACGATTTGAGACCTTTTAAATAGTTTCAGGACGTAAAAAGTAGATAAAAACATAGTAGATAATCTCAACTTTCAGTTTTAATAAGTTTCAAGTAGTTCTAATTTGTAAAATATGAAATATCAGTGAAAACCGGGAGCCGGTAAATAGACAAAATTGTCGAGCCTTTCAGAATTAATTCCAATATAATTAAACCATTTTAAAAGCGCTAAGAACATGTAAATGCCTGTAAACACACGTAATTAATTTTCTATAACCAATAAAAGACATGTTACTAACCTGTAGTTTGTTAATCCAATTACGAAGTAACTTGCCAGAGGCACCATATATAAAATATGCTTTTTCACTGATTTTAACCACTGTCACCCCATATAAAGTAACTAATAAATTAAAGCGATCCTAAAGAGAAGTAAATTCATCTAAATCTGATAGTTTCCAACCGTTTAAGTATTTTTAAATGCCATCTGAACACCTAAAATAAATCACTCGACTTTAACATTTTTTCATTTAAAGGCCTACTGTGATTCCGGTTTAAAAAGTAGTTTCTCTTAAAGATCCTTATTCTTCTAGCTTCATACACATTAATTTCATGCCATTTAAAGCAGTAGCACCGATGTTATAGGATTTCTAAATTCACTCGACAACCTCCCACGAGGCAATAACCAAACGATTTTATTGTGTCCATGATACAGCACCTACAGGGATGAGATAACTTTTAAAATACGCAGTTTAATTCAGGCTACACATTAGTAATTTTTCCGGTTTAATAATCAACATACTTTCAGTGCTACATATAAAAACGTAAATAATAAATATGGAGGATTTTGGGAAATCACTGTTTTTGCAATACCGTAACTTAATCAATTCCTGACAGATCTAAATAAAGTTTACATTTCTGAGAGGCTAAAATCGGGGCTAACATGTTGAGCATAGTTTCATGGTTGTAACTAAAGCCGATTTAAAAAGTTTCTAAAAAGCTGACCTGTGGTGAAACACCGTAAAGATTTCCATATTTGGTCATGTCATCAAACATGAGAATTAAAGCTAAAATAAATTAAAACTTTTTATCAACCAATACACCCGTAAAAGCCCATAACTTATTCAGTTTCACATTTTAAATTGAACACTTGGAAGAGAAGTTAGAAAATTAAACATAAGGGAATATTTGAGAGTGAGCATGCGCTCAGCGGGAGCGTAGCATCACGTGAGGTAAACCTATATATGCGAGGCAGCGAACGCAAGTTTAAGCTCGGGTTTTCAGTCTTTCGTCAAACTTGTAAGAGTGCGGACGCGTGGAAGACGCGGGGACGCAATGTGAGTGGGGGGGATTCTTGGCACTATGTCCAGCAGCAGTCATGCTTGACCGCCGCCATCTTCAAGATTCGGCACAGTCCATATACAGCCTAGCAGTTTTCGGCAATGTGACTTTCTAATTTCGTTTTCATTTTGGGGGAGTGCATGTTTGCTCTGTTTCTCAATCTGTGATTTTCAGTGAACGATTTATATCCGATTGCCTTTGCTAACTGTGAACTTTTATATTTAATGTGAAAATTTCAAGAATATAATGCAGTTATTTGACTTTCATTTCTACAATAGCACCTTTCTTACAGGAGGTTAAATCTGTAAGTGGCGACTGTGGTCATTTCAACAATTAGCATACCATATGGTTTAACATGGTAACAGAACTTTTCAGGACTTTGCATATTTTTGGAAGACTTCGAGTTCAGGTGATGAAGCCGATACCAACCCCCGTATACGAGCTACTTCCCTGACAGAACTTGTACATAGTTTTCTCTCATTCCAGCAAGATGTTTTAATACCTGTTGTTAGCCTGGTCTTCTACATTCATTTCTGTAGGGAGGCATCTATCATAAGCTTCCAAAATCGTTTGGCAAAATAATTTATCTTTTAATCAATACTTGTCCATCCCTCATTCAGAAGCTCATTTTACAATGTTATACTGAATTTTTATTTGTTGTAATATATTTGATAAGGCTTTTCTTTGTATTACTTCCTTTTACCTAGGCATATAAATTAACTAGCCATTGCTGTTACCCACGACTTCGTCCGCTTGAAAGTGTGCTATAGTGTAAAAGTTTTTGTTACTATTTGGAGTATGACCAACAGAAAAATATCCCCTTTAGGGATGATAATATGGTCAAATGCTTCCTTGGCTTTTACTCTTCAGTGAAAAGTGTACCCCAAATTCGGGACTTGGGAAACAAAGGTGTAACGCATGCCTAAAGCTATGGTTACATACATTACTCACATAGTGGCTGTCTTTAGCAGATTTTGAAATAATTTAGTAAGAATTCATCATGGCAGCCACCTTCTGCACTCCAAATTCACTGTGGACCATGGGATATTAGTAATCATTCTTGTTCAGGCTGTGTTTCAAACTTACCACAACCTTCATTAATATAGCTCCTTGGAAATCAGAACTTTTTTTCAAATTTTGATTTTTCACATATATGTGACACATTTGTTACAAACAGAATGATGGTGTGATATCTGAGATGTCACACTATTTCTTGCCCACAACTGAAGAAATCTTCTTGTGAACTTACCGATACGACTTTAAAATTTTATTTAGTTTAAGTACAGATCTATACTTCCTGCTCTGGAACTATTATTATTGATGTTTTGATACAATTTAAGTATAATAAGTATAACGGGATACATGTCACTAAATTGGCACTTATGAAAGCAGCTTAAATTACTAACAAAGTTTCAGTTGTTATTCTGGATCAAGCCACAAACTCCACCAATATTGTCGCTAGAAAATTGAGGGTGCACTAATACATTTACTATACTGCATGTTAGTGACATCATGAATTGTGTTATGAACAGGACCCACAATTTCAGATCGTGATATCAAAGCAACTGCTAAAAACTGGCTGAAAAATGACCTTTGCAATATGGTGATCATAAAAGCGAACTAAATAATTAATTATGTGGAACTACATCCAGTCACATGAACTATGGCATCAGCATCATGATGATTATTAAAGTAATGTAGTTTTCAAATGTATACTAAAATGGTCGTATCTTACACTGTACAATGGAAAGTCCAGAATTCATTTCAACACTTAACACAACTCACGTTAATAATGCAGGACAAGTTTACATCACGATACAGTGATTGTGTTAGTGCATAGGCTTTAGTCCAGCCACAAATTCAAATGGAAGGTGTATAATAAAACTAATTGTGATAAGTTATGCTAAGCTAATAAGGAATCCTGATATAGAAAAGGTTGCTACTACTCGAAATTAGTTTCGATGTGTTTAATGTGTTAAGGTGTGCACGTGTCATTTGATTTTTAGTGGCAATATTAGCAGAGATTGTGGATAGGTTGAAATGATGACTGAACCTGAATGTTGTTGCTATAGCCTGAGGCAGCCGGAATTTAGTTAACATTAGTAATGAATAAGCTGCTTTCATAAGCACCAATGATAATGTGTGTCGCGATGTAAACTACTCCTAATATCGCTTCTTGGAACGAATAGTTTCTATCTTATACCATTGAATGAATTTGTTTTAACTAAAGGATTTGATAGTTATTTGCAGAATATTGAACAGTAAGCAAAAAACACTGTTTAGTTTATCATATGCCACTATTTGAACTGATTTCTAAAAAAATTTTGGCCACAAAACAAAAAAGGTTAGTTATCTTCAGTTAAGTATTAAATTTTGGTAAAAACGATGTTACAGAGAGCGTGTAGTCAAAAAAAAAAAAAAAAAAAAAAAAAAAAAAAAAAGAGGATACACAGGCGATAAGTTGAACCGAGGTGCAATTGAAACCGTTACATATTTGTCATGAACATATAAAAACATTTCACACATGACCTTTTTGTCACTTTTAGTGAACCAGCTTTTGTGCTGGTATACTCTTAATATTATACCTACATATATTTTTTTTATTTAAAAAAAAAAAATAATAAAAATAAAAAAAGCTTTGATTTTATATGTATATTATGATGCATATATTACAAACAGAATTAATGTATGATAGCTGAGGTGTTATACCATTTCATGTGTGCAGTTGAAGACATCTCTTCATAAGTGTACTGACAGTATGATTTAAAAAAAAAAATTAAGGTTAAGTAGAGATTTATATTTCCTGCTTCGTAACTCATATTTTTCAAATGCATCAGTTTTAATGTTTTTAAACTAATCACATACATACATATATCAGAAGCTTTTTGCTTTAATTTATGAAAAGAAGTGTTTGTGACGTATGTAAAAAGCAAAGAGTAAGTGTGGCACTGCTATGTACAAAGTAGTAAACTCTTTGGGGATAGTGAGTTTATAATGATACTTTCTAAAGGAACTATTCCTTTTTGCATGTTAAAATGTATCCTATGTCACTTCGCACACAATTTACTAACTTCATGCCAAATTTCATTTAAATTTGTTGACCTATTAAGGCGTGATTGAGGCTGACTTTACATTAAAACATACACCCAAACTTTCTCATTAATATAGATATAGATTACTTTAGCATTGTAGTTAAACAAACCATTTTAAAATGAGACTATTCTGTTTTTCTTTCATTTATTTTCCTCAAAAACAATTTAATCAACAATGCTCCTACTGCTTTACTATATCTGGATGGAAAATTTACTGCCTGACAAAGATTTAATGATTTAAGAATTCATACAAAATACTGTTTGTTAATATTACAAAACAGTGTTCCTTAAAGTATATCAGCCTGAGGACCAGTAAAATGTCAAAAAGAATTCTATGAACCACTAATTTATATATATATATATAAATAAGGAAGGATAGGGAAATATGACCCAACACTTGCCACAGATGAAGGCGGCTGGGACGACGAACAAAAAGAGAAGCACAATATTTCGGCTTACAGCAGCCTTAAACGTGCAGAATGTGAAGCACCAGGCAGCGTCACATGTGTACACATAGACGGCCAACTGGTCACTAGTCGGCCGTCTATGTGTACACATGTGACGCTGCCTGGTGCTTCACCTTCTGCACGTTTAAGGCTGCTGTAAGCCGAAATATTGTGCTTCTCTTGTGTTTGTTTTTTGTTCGTCGTCCCAGCCGCCTTCATCTGTCGTAAGTGTTGGGTCATATTTCCCTATCCTTCCTTAGTTTTATTGCCTTAAAGCTTTTTTCTGCTCATTGTTATTTATATTAGTTACCAACCTTATCACTTGTTATTGGAAGGTATTGCAGTCCCTTAAGATCTACACCTACAATAAGGTCCTCCTAAATGTTCCATTAATTTAATCCTTAAAAGGATGTCAGTCTCTTTGATGCTAACTGGAAACATATTTTATTACAGTAACAATGTGGTAATATCTTCATATCCTGTAAATACCAGATTTTTGGCTGGTCATTAAAATTTTTATGGCTTTTTGGAAAGTTTGGTTTATAGGCTTCTGGCTTATTCTCTCTTACAGCCTTATTCAGTATGGGCAAGGTATCAATTTTATGTGAACAATTTTTACCAATTGTTTGGTTATGATGACTTTAATTAAATTAGAATTAAATTTTTATATTCAGCATGTGAACCACTAGCACAGACCACAAGATTTTGTAGAGCACAGGTGGAGAATCACTGTAGTGTAACTATCTTTGTTGAAGTTACTACAAAGGATAACTTCCCATTTATTTTGTGATTAGCTTATGAGAATTGTTTCAGGTTTAGTCCTTTAACAAAGGAATATTAATATATTTGTTTTTAATCATTTTGAAAATGTTTGTTATGGAAAATAGCAAATGCTTGCTGACAGACTGTAATACAAACTTTATTCAGATTCAGTTTCTAATAATTTAAAATTTGGAAGTTTATTTAGTTCCCAGGCAAATCCTTTATAACTGCGGAGAAGAGGAATTTAACATTATATTTCAGCTGAATAGTTATAGAATAAAAGGAATACAATTGTATTCTCGAGTTAACATTGTAACTCATATGTCTTCTTTAAAGATGATACTGTTAAAAGATTATAAACCAGATTGACTCAATTTATTTATAAAGCTATGAAACATGAAAATTAGGGAAATAAAATTTTTCTTATACTTTTAATGCTGTCATAGCAAGTATACTGCTAATGCTGATTAATATTTTTCTTTATATTTCTTTATCTCATAGAAGTATTTTATTTACAGGATTAATAATTCTGACAGCAGATGTTCAGGAAATTCAGACCAAGCAACAATTAAGGAGCAAAAGCAAGATGATTCAATATTCATTGGTAATAATACAGTCAATGTTCAACATGCCTCTGAAATTAAAAAAACATTTGATGAAAACATGGTTCATTCATTTAATAAAATTAAAATCACTGACACAACAGATTCAGTAAATTATGTTTTCGGCTGTCATGCCAGGCAGTTTTCTACCAAAGCCACCTCCACACAATACTGTGGCAATAATTTATCAGTACAGCATGAAGAATCGGAAGCAGAACTGCAGTCACTTAAAGCAGAATTACTTGAAATTAAAAAAGGTCATTTAAAGGAGCTTAATAAATTGAGACTTAAAAAAGAACTTTTAGATCTTGAAATAGAACATATATCATCAGAATGTTCAAAGTCAATAGTGTTACACCAGCTTAAAGGATCAGGCAATATAGAATTAGCACTATGCAGAATGGAAATTGACCATGTAAGAAAGGAAAATGCAATAGTTATGGAAATTGAACAGCTGGAAATAAAACTGAGGAACATTATTCTAGAAAATAAAAAATTGGAGCTGAGTTTTTTGAAGAATAATGTTTAGCTGATTGGTACTGAGTTTATGAGTACATGATAATCACTTCAGATTATAACATGCATAATTGTCTGAAAAATGCTAATTTTTTGAATAAAAAATGTAAAATCTTCCTGTGACATTTATTTTTCTGATGATTAACTATTTGAACTGACAGTTACTAAGTAATTAGCAACTCAGTTTAATATTCCTTGAACTCTGTCCTTATAAATTCTACAAATCCCAAACTTCTTGTAAAAATAAATTCTCCAATTATAGCTATTATTATTCATCCCTTATCTCTTTCAATGCGCTTTCTTCTCTATGCAAGTTAAAACATTTTAATCTGAAGTGAGATTCTGCCTGTGTAGCTGTATGTAACAATACCAATCATTGTAGTGTTCTTGTTTTTGCCAGATCCAGTTCTTTTCAGGTGTCCTAATTGTGTAGGTATGTAGAAGTGTAGATGATGATAACCTGGACTAATTCGACTTCGTTTCAACCATTCCTATTAATTCAGAGAATAGCTGTCATGTAAGAAGGGACATTTCTGAAAATTTTATTTCTTCATGAGTTTTTCCATGTTTTTGTGTTAGCACAACTTCTGCTGTTATAAGTAACTGCTTTAAATATTATTATTAATTTATTTGCAATTGAGCACACACGCCGGTGAAATTTCCATTAGTCATCTAAATACCCCTTTTTTTTCTTTTTTTTTAATTATCTTATATAATTTGAATGTTAAATTCCACCACCCTCCAGTTGTGTGATTTAAAAATTCAAATTCCTTCAGCATTTTTGGTAAATTCTTCATCAATTAACTTGGTAAATTGTGCCAATCTCTGACATCCTTACCAACAAAAGAAAATTTTCCCACTCTCTTGTGCATGAAATTGAGAGCCAGCTTGTGGTTATAGTAATCTTTCCCCCTCCATGCATTATTTCATTGCCAACATATGCCTTGTTCATTCCCAGCATTCCCTTAATCCTCTTCCCGTCCTCCAAAGACTCGCAATCCAGCTCCATTATCATATCAAATACTGACTGGTTGCTGTGATAATTCCACAATCAAATTTAGCTGCTCTTCTTTGCACACCCACCAACTGCTATATTTGATACCCAAAATGTGGGTCTCATACTACACCACCATATTCAACCAATGGTCTGAACAACATTTTGTAAACCAATTCCCTAACTTCTCTCATCAGCCTCTTCATTATATAAAGGATTTTGTAACCTTTTCTTGCCGCCTGCCCAATATTCTCTGCCGAATTGAGTTTATTATCAAACATTATGCCAATATATTTACACTTCATGTCTATAACTATCAATTCTGACCCGACTGTATAATCATAATCAAGCTTTATTTTTTATCTGTGTACCTAATAAGCTGACTTTTCTTAGCATTCATCTTCGTTCCTTACCGACCTATCCAATCAGATATTCTATCCAGATCAACCTGCAGCTGTTCACGTAGTCTTCTTGTGTTTTGATCCTATTATATACCATTATGTCATCAGCAAACAAACTAAATTCTGACTGTAATCCATCAAGACACTCATTCATTAGAATATTGAACGGCAAAGGTCCCAATACACAACCCTGCGAAACTCTCATATTTACTTCCACCTCTTTTGGTAATGTATTTCCTAATCTGGCACTTTGCTTTCTGCCTTTTAAGAATTCCTCTACCCAGCAAGCATCTTTTTCATCAAATTCAATAGCTTTTAGTTGTTTAAAACCATTTTTTGGCCCTCTCAGTCAAATACCTTAGAAAGATCTATTGCTACACTGTTAACTTGGCCTCCCTTGACCAACTCAACTGAAGTATCTTGCATATAATTGTGCAGGCTTCTGCATTTGTCGTAAGTATTATCTTGGTTCGGAGCATGATGGCTGAAACATTAGCTTTCAACAAATCGACATGATTCCATCTGGAGAACCATGATACTATCTTGCATATAGCGCACAATCTAAGATTTACATGCATATCCTTGCCTAAAGCCATGTTGTCTCTCTGCAAACTAGAGTCTTTCTGCACACACATATCTGATATAGTTTCATATCAATCCCCCTCCCCCAACATTTTGTCTATTGCTGATGTTAAACTAATCGCCTCGTATTTCAAACCCTATTTATCACTCGCTCCCACCACCCCTTCCCCCTTTTTATGAACCAGAATTACTATCGCTGTTTTCCAGTCCTCTAATAAGCAATAAGAGTCCAGACTCATTTTAAATAAAGTTTCAAGGTAAGGTACACTATTGTATCCCACAATCTTTAATACATCTGTAGTAATATTATCTATACTAGTCCGTTATCATTTTGTTTAGCTTTCTGAGATCCTTCAGGATTTCCTGAGAATCTATTTCAAATTTTGTAGTTTCCCTGTTTATACTTGTAGGGAGTCTCTCCTCCGATTTATTCCCTCCCATCACAAGATGAAAGTCCCTAGTGGTCCCACTACACCAGTCACTCAATATCTCTGCCATTTTAAAATCCTCAGTGACTTTAACTATTTTATTATTTGCAATAGTATGAATACCTTCTCTTCCCCTCAGTGTTCTATGATAACCATAGAAATTTCTAGATGCATCACTCAGTACTCCCCCTGAACCAATGATATTCTTCATAAAACCATCCTTTGTTTCTCTGTTTGCTCTTATTAATTGCTTGTTTTGTCACTTCAAGTATTCCCTTCTGCCTTCCTGACTCTTAACTCTGTTGTGATTCTGTCTCACTAACCTCTTTTTAACCTTCTCATCTTCCGATTGTAATATGTAGGTTCTGCACTTCTCTTTATTTTCTGCTTTGCAATAAGCATTTCCTCGTCCATTCTTATTATCTCCTTAAACTCTTCCCACTTCACCTCTACTGTACTTGTGCCATTCTTCCATTTTCTGAACCTTTCCCTAAACTATCTCTTCAATTCTAAAGTCTGTGCCCTTTTTATAATTATACTTTTTCCCCCTTCTATTTTGGCCACTGGTTTCCTGATATCCATCAGTACTTGATTGTGATCACTTGTTCCTTCTGATACCTGTCATGCTACAAGGTTTTCATAGGCTTTATTAGAAAGATTTCCAACATGTTTGGTACCCTCATATTTTGCTCTATCACTTGTGTAAAATCACCTTCCCTGACTATGGCATTTACAAATCTCTGCTCCCTTGTGTTATTAATCTTATTTTCTACCCAGTTGAAACCTGCTAAATGTAAATTCCCCCTATTATAAGCAGCCAACACCCTGCTTTTTTCTTTTTTATACCCAAACCCCTAGTAACCCATGGTCATGATCTATGAACACTAGGGAACTTTATTAACCAGTATGAATACCGCTTCTCCAATTGCTACTCTGTCTTTGCAGTACACTCTGTAACCATCAGGGAAAACCTCCTTTGTAATTCATCTTCTTCTAACCAAGACTCTACCCCTATAATCAATGGGTTTTCATGCATCTCTATTAAGTTTACAAATTCTATTACTTTGTTCATTATACTTCTACTGGGCTTTATGGCATTTATAGGATTAAATATTTCATTCCAATTGGACCCTTGTCCGTTCTTTCACATTATTACTCTAACTAGCATCTTTTCATCTTTGTTTGATAATATATTACAAGGCTAGTTTAAGTTAATAAATTTATGCTTTTTAATCAAATAAAGTTTTTTGTATCAAATGTTTAGTTCGAATTTCTGACCAATCCATTGTTTTTCTTCCATAGTTAATAAAAGTTGTGAGCAACATAAGATAATCAAAATCATCCATTGACAATTATAACAAATCAGCCCATCTCATATTGAGCTATTAAACAGAATCAGTAATGTATCTTTTTCAAGGGTTCACATAATCATCAGAGCATCAGTAAATATTTTTTTTTTAAATAACAAATGAATAAAACTTGACTTCTGTTGATAAAATTGTAAATGATTTTGGTCCAATGAATGCTAAATTCATTAATTTATCCCACAGTCCTGAAAAAAATAGCAATTCAGGAAACTTCAAAGGGATCTCATAATTTAATTTAATTTAACTGCGATGGAGCCAAACTCCAGTAGCAATTTCCTTATACATACACCCTTCCCTTTCCTGCATCTGCCTACTTTTGCCCTGTACAAATTCCAACTTTAATTTTTTTTAGCATTTTAGAACATTTATACATTATTTCTCTTGGTAACTTACTTACAAAAGAAAATCTTCTCTCACCTTTGTTCCTGAAACTGAGTGCCAGCTTGTGGTCAAAGTAATCTCTTCCCTTCCAGGGACTACTCCTAATTCTTCCACCAATTTATTTCAACACATCACCACCAATATATGCCCATGACTCTCTTCACCCACCTCCTGTTGCAAGTATCTTTTAAATTTTGAAACTAGGTGACAAAATATTATTCTGAGAACCGTAATGTCTATGCCTGCTCACTTGTCTCCATCCCCAAAAACCTAAATGTACTAGCAAAGAAAGGTACAGAAAAGAAATGTCGTATACAAAAAAATTATAAATATAATAAATATAAAATTTAATACAAAAACTATTTCATTTGACACAGTGGGTAGCAGGGCTTAGGCAGAAATGAAAGTGACGGTAGTTGGGAGATCCATATGACATGCATTGATAAAACACCAAAGACTCGGCGAAGTTGGTCCCGTTCAGCTAATACTAGAAAAAATTCTGGCCTGTTTATACACAGATTTAGAGAAAATACAGTCTGTCTCTTTAATCGTTGTTTGATATATATATATATATACACACAGATTAAGTCACGAAAATTATCAAAAGTGCAGGAAAAGTACATCTAGAAAAGAAGTAGGGGGCCTCCAAATCAAACTTCGCAGGGGCCCCTGAAATTCCTTAAGCCGGCCCTGATTGAATAGTATCGCATTTCATTTTATGGTCAGTTTCTATGTTAATTTAGGATAGAAAGCAGATTTTTACAGTTGTTTAGATAGTATTTTGCATTGTATCAGCCTTCAGCATTCTCCTGGAGTAATATTTCGAAAATTCATATATAAATTATTTATTTTCGGCTAAACTATTAAAGTTACGAAATTTTTTATAATAGCTAAAGTTGATGTTTGCTATAAGATCTAGCGATTTGCAAAATTTCAGAGAGATAGGATTATTTTTATTGTCAAGGTCAAAAATAGATGATGCAAGATTTTCAGACATACGAGTTGATATATGATTAGCATTCCAGAAGCTACCCATGTGAAACAGAAGTTTGGGACTTTCCCACGGTCCGTGAGTACCAGAACTTTCGTTGTTTGCAGCAGCAGCGAGTTCAGTCAGTCGCCCCGAGTCTTCGAGAGGCAGTGCACACAGTAGCAGTTAGTCTTTGAGAGACTTTAGAGTCGTCTACAGGTGGCTTAGCTTGTACAATTGTATCACAATGTTACCGTAAGATATTATTGTGTTTTATGGGGCTTTGGGATCACCTAATTTTCGGTCGATTTCAAACCAAGTGTAACAGTAGAAGCTTGTAACGAACTTTTACCTACTTACGAGTGATAATCAATTATACTTTGAATTTTGGGGTGTGGTCTGGCTCGAATCGAGTTAATCGAACTTGTAAACTTTTACTTCTGGGACTTTTCTGATGCTATTCAATTATTGACTGTAAGATTTCAAGAATATAGTGATTTCAACAACAACAGACTCTTAAACATTATTTACTTATCATCTTTCCTTATCTTTTGGTTAAAACAAAGCTAAGTGACAACGTTGTATTTTTAGTAAAGCAATAGCTGGACATACTAGGCTAGACACGGTCAAAGCTAAGACAAAGCCCTTTGTACCTACCCCAGTGCAAATCTTGTTCTTACACTGTCTTCCAACGAATCCCATTTCAGCTCCTTTATCGTAACAGTTACTGATTGTTTTCTGTAGTAATTTCCAGAGATAAAGGTAGCAACCTTTCTTTACACCCCCTTCATCTCCTGTATTTGTTACCTAAAATGTGGGTCCCATACTACACAACCATATTCGAGCAATGGTCTGACCAAAGTTTTGTAACCCAAGCCTGTAAGAACCCAGGCTACTACACTCCTGGAAATTGAAATAACACCGTGAATTCATTGTCCCAGGAATGGGAAACTTTATATACACATTCCTGGGGTCAGATACAACACATGATCACACAGACAGAACCATAGGCACATAGACACAGGCAACAGAGCATACACAATGTCGGCACAAGTACCGTGTATATCCTTCTTTCGCAGCAATGCAGGCTGCAATTCTCCCATGGAGATGATCGTAGAGGTGCTGGATGTAGTCCTGTGGAACGGCATGCCAAGCCATTTGCACCTGGCGCCTCAGCTGGACCAGCGTTTGTGCTGGACGTGCAGACCACGTGAGACGACGTTTCATCCAGTCCCAAACATGCTCAATTGGGGACAGATCCAGAGATCTCGCTGGCCAGGGTAGTTGACTTACACCTTGTAGAGCACGTTGGGTGGCACGGGATACATGTGGACGTGCATTGTCCTGTTGGAACAGCATGTTCCCTTGCCAGTCTAGGAATGGTAGAACGATGGGTTCAATGACGGTTTGAATGTAACGTGCACTGTTCAGTGTCCCCTCGACGATCACCAGAGGTGTACGGCCAGTGTAGGAGATCGCTCCCCACACCATGATGCCGGGTGTTGGCCCTGTGTGCCTCGGTTGTATGCAGTCCTGATTGTGGCGCTCACCTGCACGGCGACAAACACGCATACGACCATCATTGGCACCAAGGCAGAAGCAACTCTCATCACTGAAGACGACACGTCTCCATTCGTCCCTCCATACACGCCTATCGCGACACCACTGGAGGCGGGCTGCACGATGTTGGGGCGTGAGCAGAAGGCGACCTAACGGTGCGCGGGACCGTAGCCCAGCTTCATGGAGACGGTTGCGAATGGTCCTCTCTGATACCCCAGGAGCAACAGTGTCCCTAATTTGCCGGGAAGTGGCGGTGCGGTCCCCTACGGCAGTGGCCCGCAACCTTATCCCACTCGCGGCACACCATAAGGGTATCCATAAATCTCGCGGCACACCTTACCGGTGGGGTGGCAGTTTTATGTTTCTTTTAAAGTAAATATTGTACACATACCTTCAATTGACACTTGTGCATGCTTAACTGCACACAGGTGGTTGATCCATCGACAAATTTCTTCATCGACGTAGTTGGGACTTTCCCTCTTGGATGTTTTAATCTCAGTCAACGTCGAGAAGCCAAATTCACATATATACGTAGTTAGAAATGGCAATAACACATTTACTGCCATGTCGGACACAGATGGATATTAATATGTTATTGTTTTCCAAAATGTATCTAAAGGAATTTCAAAGTTCTGTCAGCATTTAAATCTGCGAGTTCCTCTTTAATATTAATTAGAAGTCATTCAGAATTTGCAACAAATGGATCACGAACCCAGTTGAAATCTTTGACACATTCTCCAAAAAACTTTTTGAATCTCTGCCGCAGGGCTTTTAAATCTTTATATATAAAGATGAATGTATGTTTGTTGTTTGTTGGTTTGTTTGTTTGTTGGTTTGTTTGTTCTTTATACAAATCCACAGTTTTCATCTGATCTCGATGAAACATTGCACACTTATCCTTTGAAACAAGGAGAAAAATACAGTCTACATTTGGTTGAAAAATTATCTGTATAAATAACACATGTTGTGTCATAACTTCGAAATACAGCGATAGACAGACACTTTGGATGTGGACGTCTCCAGACCGTGTTTCCGTGTAGTGAACTGGCAGTTCAGTGGCTAAAGAGCTTGCTTACGAACGTCATGGTCTGCAGTTCAAATCTCCGTGGAGGCCAAGAATTTTAAAAATTGTTTTTCATCGTAAGAGTCAGGCATGGGCTGTAGGTTATTTGGATTGAATGTTAAACTGTAGATATTATAAAGTTAGGGGTGCAATGAGACGCAAATCGTAGGTAGTCTTGCAATTTGGTAGGTGTACACTTTTTTACGTTATAATGATCCCTCAGGTGTTGTTCGCAGTCTGTGTGTGAGTGTAAACCATAGTAATCTTTATATATAAAGATGAAAGTATGTTTGTTGGTTTGTTTGTTCTTTATACAAATCCACAGTTTTCATCCGATCTCGATGAAACTTTGCACACTTATCCTTTGAAACAAGGAGAAAACTACTGTCTACATTTGGTTGAAAAATTATCTGTATAAATAACACATGTTGTGTCATAACTTCGAAATACGGCGATAGACAGACACTTTGGATGTGGACGTCTCCAGACCGTGTTTCCGTGTAGTGAACTGGCAGTTCAGTGGCTAAAGAGCTTGCTTACGAACGTCGTGGTCTGCGGTTCAAATCTCCGTGGAGGCCAAGAATTTTAAAAATTGTGTTTCATCGTAAGAGTCAGGCCTGGGCCGTAGGTTATTTGGATTGAATGTTAAACTGTAGATATTATAAAGTTAGGGGTGCAATGAGACGCAAATCGTAGGTAGTCTTGCAATTTGGTAGGTGTACACTTTTTTACGTTATAATGATCCCTCAGGTGTTGTTCGCAGTCAGTGTGTGATTGTAAACCAAAGTAATAGTAATATAAATACGGAAGTAAGTCTCTGTCTTTTTGTTACGTTTTGACGACTATATGGCTATATCGTTGTGATGGAATTTTATAAGGAAAGCTGTATGAAGGGCAGAGGATATTTTTTCCAGTATGATTAACAGTTATAGTCACGAAATTTTGAAATCTTATCGAATAGTGACTGAAATATGTTGGAAATTGATTCTCTTCAAGAGGCAGGTTCGACGGTAGAATGATATAGTGATAGCTTTCCTGTCATATTATGCTGACTCGATATTGTTTGGGACCAATCCTTCGTTACCAACAACTTCTTATATTTAATTCTGGCAAAAAAATTCTTAATCCACGCGTACGAAGTCGCGGGTACGAGGCTAGTGTTCTATAAACTAAGTCCATCACCATTTTATTACCGTCGTCAAGTAACCATACAGTCTAGATCATCTCACACGACCCATATTCAGTCCTCTGTAACCACAAATGCAGCTTATTCTCAAATCCTTTAATCTTATCCATACTAATGAGAATATTTTCGTTCCCACCTTACATTTTGATGTTCAGCTCATTGAAGTGTACGAAAATGTAGGAAAGATATGGCAACTTACATACCCATTCACCATTTGTGAATCAATCCGCGTACTTATGTCTTTCAACAGTCAAAAATGCCTGAACCTCTTCGCATTAACAACTATTCTCGTGACAACCATCATACTTCTGTATGTAGCAGGAATGTAGTGTTTTCTGAACCCATTTCCTGACATAAAACTGAAAAAGTAGTGAATTTAGGGGCCGCGATTTTATGAAGTTCAGGACTTTTACTACTTTGTCCAGCACATCTTTCAGAGAAGGTGGCAGAGACTTAGCAACAATGGCTTGTAGGTGAATGAGACAATGATCGCATCGTACGTTGGGATTTACTTCGCGTACTTTAGCTGTAAATCCTTTCACTGAGCCTGTCATATCAGCCGCTCCGTCTGTACAATCACTAACGCAATCCTTCCAAGTTAATTCATTAAGGTGCAAATATTTATCAGTTAAACGAAATATTTCTTCACCGGTAGTTTGCTCTAGAAGTTCTTTGCAAAAGAAGAAGTTACTTAGAATTGTATCTCCATTGAAGCAGGGAGAAGTTGTGCGTGGCGGCTAATATCTGTTGACTAGTCGATCTGAAGTGAGAACTTCTGACTGTTGTTGATTTTATCCTTTATATCGTCTTCAATATCGTGAGATATATAGATAACTCGGCGATTGATTGTGTCAGCAGAAAGAGGAATTTTTGAAATTTCACTAGCTGATTCTAAACCCACTATTCTCACTATCTCTTTATAAACAGGATTTAACAGCGTTTCGATTATTGTATGTGGTTTCTTGGTCTTTACGATAAGTTCGGCTGCCTTATAACTAGCTTCCTGTACTTCTTCCGAAACACGTACTGTATCGGTCATGAACGTTCTTTGTTTTTTTTATTTATTTTCCAACAACGGATGAAATAATTGACTTCTTTACTTGACAGAGAAGAATGTTATATTGACAAATGTCGTTACAATTTAACGGGAACCATAGCAGCGGTACTGAGTTTTTCACCACAAACGATACACTCGGGAATTGAAGACGTTATTTCACCACACACACACCCAAACAAAAAAAACATAGGATAAGTAATTATCACTATCTTTCCGCTGCGTCAACTTTCTTTCTGGCACAAGGCTTTCACCAGTTGCACTCATAGACGGAACACTCCATTCATACTATTTGTCCATCTTGAAGAAATAAAATAGTCTGCTAATTGTAATAGAAAATATCAAGACCAATTACTAACACAGTTTTCGGACCACTTCAGAGCATAGCTATGATGGAACTATAGCAATTGTAAGAAGCGCGATTTATACACTTCAAAGAAGTCACATACACCGTGCCGATTGTTTTTACAGTGATGTCTAACAATGCGTTGGAGCAACGGTACAGAAACAAAGTAGTGTTGGAGAAGTACCGACAATGTAATAAAATAATATAAAGCTTGGAAAGTCCTGCTAATCCAAGCAGTTTAGACTGAGGGAAAAGCAAATACACAGTACATGCGGTAAATATAATAGAACCTCAAAGCGCAACAGTAGAGGCGAGGAATAAAAAAAAATTAAAAAATGAATAAACAAAGCTAACAGCAACTGTGAGTAAATAAATAACATTTAATTTCTTAGAATACGATAATACGTAACAATTAGCGCCACATGATCTAAAATATAAATAATAAAAAAACTTGACAATTAATTCTATATAACTGGTAAAATTTCGCGGCACACCTCTCGCCTTCCCGCGGCACACCAGTGTGCCACGGCACACCGGTTGCGGACCACTGCCCTACGGCACTGCATAGGATGCGATGGTCTTGGCGTGCATCCGTGCGTCGCTGATGTCCGGACCCAGGTCGACGGGCACGTGCACCTTCCGCCGACCACTGGTGACAACATTGATGTACTGTGGAGACCTCACACCCCACATGTTGAGCAATTTGGCGGTACGTCCACCCGGCCTCCCACATGCCCACTATACGCCCTCGCTCAAAGTCCGTCAACTGCACATACGGTTCACGTACACGCTGTTGCGGCATGCTACCAGTGTTAAAGACTGAGATGGAGCTCCGTATGCCACGGCAAACTGGCTGACACTGACTGCGGCGGTGCCCAACCACTGCGCAGCTAGCGCCCTTCGACGTCCAACAATGCTGTTCCTGGTGTGTCCGCTGTGCCGTGCGTTTGATCATTGCTTATACAGCCCTCTCGTAGTGTCCGGAGCAAGTATGGTAGGTCTTACACACCGGCATCAATGTGTTCTTATTTCAATTTCCAGGAGTGTATACCGGGGTGAGTATAGGTCTAGTACCTCAACTGAATATTTACTTGAAGTGAAAAGTTCCATTGAATTTGACTAAATAATTTTAAATTGACCATGTAGCCTGCCTGGAAACTCAACTGAAATGCTTGACGGCCACCACAAAGCTTTTTTAATCCAAAGTGAAGAAGGGTTTCAGTCTACTACGAAATCACAAAAATTCACTTGAATCAAAATTTGAAGTTTATTTTCAAAGTCACATTTTCAAAATTGCATTCTACAGTTGAGTAGGCTATCGAACAAACCTTTCCAAAAATTGCAAGGTTATGGAGAGAAATATAACTGACCGACCCCTTTAGAAATTCATAAGTTCATAATAGTTGTTAACACAATACTCTGGTAAAGAAAATCATCATGGCCGACACACATTCTTAGTTTGGTTCACCGAGTTCCAGCTACCCACCCGACACACATCAAAACTACCGGTGCAGATTCATCATACACAACGTTACTGGAGTAAAGACAAAAGACCAAACAACAAAGACCGCTAGACGGTCAGAGCAGCGAGCTTTATACCCTCAGCCACCTGCTTGATGTATTCTACTGCTTATCGAAAATAGTAAAAAATGATTGTGATTATTGAAGGTGTTCAAACTTTAACTGGATGAAGTCTTGTCTTCAAGGTACATAAAAAGTGTTTAGTTAGAATTCTCAAATGATAAGCATATTTATAAATGAATTTAGTTTAACCGGCGTATTGATAAAAGATTCCGAAAGTTAAGTAGTGATTCCCCAATTTCTGTCTGAATTTATTCAATTTTTAGGCAACCCTGCTGGATTGCAAATTATCGCAATAAAATTAGTATCATTGTGTTCTATAAAAATTTCTGATTCCAGTGGTGAAAATTTTATTACGATCGGTGGTGAAATGTCATAGTTATGAGTCTAACAAGATCTACTTTGAAATGGTTCAGAAGTTAACTCGGTTTATGTTTAATAATTGTCCTTCTGCTGCTTATATCGAAAAAGTGGATTTATCTGAATTTTCTCTGAATTTAGTTACATGTTTTAACAGTTGTTTTATTTACGAAATTTAATCTTAAAATTACCACGTTGTGATAGATGATGAAATAATTTTAACATGTATATAAAATCTATTCTACTGCGTGAAATGTTCCAAAATTTTAATATGTTACACCAGATTTTTAGAACTTTTAGTGAATCTACTTTTTAGTTCGAGAAATTATTGAAAACATATGATAAAAAATGTTAAAAGTGCCAGTGTGTTCCACAAGGTATTTAAAGTTTTTTTAAAGCTATTTAAATGGCCTGAAACTACGGAATTGTAATGAATTTAGCTTTCTTTTGAATTATTATTATTTTGAAATTATTTTACTACATCAAAAAGTGTTGAGATTCAGTGAAATGATCATGTAGCAAAAATCCATTGTTTACAAGTTGGATAATAATGGATTACCCTATTCCAGGTTAGTTTAAAGATTTCTTTACTATTAAAGATGTTTATTTATTGCTTACATTAAGTGTTGTGGGTCTTTACTGCTTTTAAAATGGTTTATTTATTTAAGTTAGGTTGCAGTATCAGCTTCTGCATGAAACGTTTCTCACTTCATATACTTGCAATGAAAATCATATATTTACTGGGAAGCTGACTCCCTCCCTTATGCTTTAAGCTAAGCAAACTAGAATTTACCAAAATTCTAATGTGCTTACAAGCCCTTTCTTCTCTGGTACATCTTCTCATCACTGTCTCCAGCAAGTGAAGGATTCTGAAACCTTTTCCCACTACCTGCCCAAAGTGTTGAGTTTAGTTTGTTTTCAAATTTTATGCCAAAGTATTTAAATTTCAAGTCTTCAGCAAGCAATTCTTTCCCCACCTTATAATCAACTTTTAGTTTTTTTTTATCTGTGTACCTTATAAACTGATTCTTCTGTATATGTATCTTCATACCAATTTAGCCTACCCAGCTAGATATCCTGTCCAGATTGCTTTGAAAGTATATAGCCTTTAATTTGGTCCAGTGAGCAATCTTAACTTTTTTGAGATACAATAAGGCTAGGTCTACCCAATTATGTAGTAATTAGTTAAGAACTTCCCTTAGAAAATCAGAAATCCAACTTCAAGAAAAATTTATAATTTAACACATCTTGAATGGAGATGAATCAGATATTCTGCTGCAAATGATTGTTGGATATCAAATTGTGTCACTGAAACAACAACTAGAATAAGTTATATTGGAAGTTCATACTTCCACTTTGGACTCCATGAAACATATCTTCAGTAGAAACTTTTAACTCATACCAAAACATTGTTAATTTTTATATCACATTACAAGAATTGCATAAAACAATCAACACTGATTCCTCCAAAATATAGAAACTACTATGTTACATTCTAGGCTGTTCATTCATTACACTATTGTAATCCATGTTAAACTTATTACTTCACCGACAATGTGAGCACATGGTCTACTGACAGCATGGATGGGACAAATTCCTGCAACAGAAATTAAACATAAATAAATGTGTTACAAAACCACCACTGCTTGAATATTGTGACGTAGTTTGGGATGCATATTTTAATCAACAAATATAGCAGTTGGAGAGGGTAAAAAGGAAGACAGGTAGATCTGATTTTCAATATTACTGCAAAACACAATCATTAACTGGCATGATAAAACAGCACATTGGGAATCACTGCAAGACAGAAGGAGGGTGAAAATGTTGGGACTGTACATCTCATATATTGGTGATGATTGGAATATTTGGAAGGGAAAAGTTGATCATGACCAAAAGCACTTTATTTCAGGAATAATGGAGTGGGAATGTTTTTCTTTCTATTTAAGGGAAGTGATGAACAATTAACCAAAAATACAGAAAGAATTTAAAATAAAAATTCATAAAGTGCCAAAGAGGTTGGGTGGGGAAAATACACATAAAGAAATGAAAAACAAAAAATGGAAAAATAAATGTGCATGGAAATTGCAACTGGGTCATATGATCAATTAAATTAAAATTAAAATTATGACACTAAAATTTCTACTCAGCCTGTGGAACCTCTATAGCTGATAATATTAATATACACAATATATTGTTTACATATACATGTCATAAACACAATGAAACCATCCAAAATAGGACATGTTTTAAAAACAGAGTCAATTGCATGGTAACCTATAGTCTAAACATTTGTTGTTGTGGGTTTCTATCTTTACTGTAATCTTTGGACATCCCAGTTAAAAAATATGGTGTTGGAATGATTTCCTCTTTCTCAATCTGTCCATTCAAGAACAACTCTCCATCAACCTCCTGCTGTACAGAGTTGGCCAGTGTGAATCATGATAGGTGGAAAAGATTTATGTCTTGCTGATATTCAAACCTGATTTGTTTGACCAAGCATGTTTAACTTACAGGAAGAAACTCTGTATTTCCATCTGTCTGCAAAACTTACAATTTATTTGTTCTATATTATAAGTGTATTTTTGTTTGTGAAGTGCATAGTTAATGAGGAAGAGATTGGGGTTCATTTCAGCATTTGCCTAAATGATTGTAGGAAACAGCTGAAAACTGCAATCAGGACAGCCAATACATAGGGACCAGGACTTGAAGCTGGTCCTGTTTACCTCCACAATGCATTTTGTGGCACCTTAACACACTGAACCACTTTGATGGCTCATGGAACAATAATAATAATTATCTCAAATCCTTAGTCAACCACACAGATTTCGGTTTTCCATATTGCTCCAAAATCACACGTGGTAAATACAGGATGCTTCCTTCAAATGCCATGGCCAATTTTCTTCCCATCCCACCTCTAATGACATTGACAATGTGTGAAGCCGAAAGATAAAAGAAAACCAAAGAACTAGTGACAGAGTTTCTTACTAGCTGCACACTGTTATAGGCACCTAACCAAATGTACAATCTAACACAGAATTCAAATAATATGAAGTCAGCAAGTTTAAGGTTCCCCAACAAACAATTTAGAAGATTCTGTGAACCTAAGCTTTATTCTAGATCACTGAGAACTAATTTTGCAGTGACAGTAAGATGCAGTTGATGCAAACTAGATTTTTGATTGAATATTTGCTAGGAATGTATCCTACACTTTTGTTTATAATTCTGTGCAATTAACAGAAGCTTGAATGGTCAATAATGAGCATAGATACAACTACATCAGTAGCAAGGGTATAAACATTTTTTTGAGGTGTTCCAAAATTTCAAGCTTAGGAGGCTATATTGTATAACTTTGGTATAACTTTTGGAGTTACGTTCAATATAGTGCCTTGTTATCCGCATAAAATTCACTACTTGCACAACAGCTCATCAAAGCAAGGCTGATTTTCTGTCTCTTTCTCACATTTCCATTCAGCTTGATCCTCAGGCAACAGCTTTGAAGGTCACAGGCTGTTCAGTTTCTGATTTTCCTACCATGGGGAGGGGGAGCAGAAGAAAATTTCAATAGTAAATAACCATATAGTAGCATAATGATACCTCCTTCAGTGTGTAAAATTGTTTTTTACTGTGTACCAACAGTCTGTAGGATATAACCTCCATTACATATTACTTAGCCTCCTTAGTCATTGTCTGATACTTAAAATGTTGTTATCAGTTCTGATAAATCCTCCCAGTAGAATCACCATCCAGAAAGCTTACTGGGGAGCTATTTTACCAAACAAATATACCATAAGTCCATATGTAATTTCTGAATATTACAGGACCTTGGGACGTCATTCAGGTTTTTAATGTTGGCATTGCTTTCTGCATCCCCATTTCAGTGACCATTCTGATTCACCTGCATTTATCAACTGTTTCTAACCCAATGGCAGGATGAACTTGGAACATTCCTTGCTCCTCACTTCTTACATAAGGCTGCTAACAAGCAATGAATGACCCCCTTAGCAAGAATCATACAGCACCACTGCCTTTTCCCTGTGAAGATGAAGTTGACATTTGATTGAAAGAGGCTAAAATAGTTTCTTCAAAATCCTTACAAACTGACCTCAAGCTATGTAGCACAAATATGGTCTTTCAAAATAGCAAAAGATCTGGAAAATCCATCACTTACCACAAATGAAAGCAAGTGGGCCATTTTCATTGTCTAATGGAAGTTTCATGTTTCTGTCATCCAAATATAGTCTTTGTAATATGTCAACTTTTCAGTTTAACAAAAACGAGTTAGAGTGTGTAAAAAACTGCAATACAGTATAAATTTTTATGATACCTGTGTCAATAATACTCTCACGGTCAGTTACCAATGGAAATGCTAAGTAATTTACGAAAAATGCTGAAACACTTTAAAATTAACATTCATTGAGGGCAACAGTATGTAGGTACAAGAAAGGGGAGGAATATGCTTTGCAGAAATTGCAAATGGGGTATGCACTCCAGTGCTGTTAAATAAATTATTATATTTTATTAAGTGGTATGAATAAAGCTTTGCTTGTGATTTCTTTTCATCTACATGACTTTATGTCCAGTAGAATCACTAATATCTTTTTAGTCTTATTTCTATGTGGGGGGACATGGGTTCAAATCCCCATCTGGCTATCCAAGTTTGGGTTTTCCATGTTTTCCCCAAATCACTCCAGGTGAATGCCAGGATGCTTCCTTCAAAATGCCATTTCCACACTCCTTCCTGTTCCTTGCCCCCAATCTTTTCCCACCTCTGGTGTCCTAGACATCACTGAGATATAAAAAAGATTTAGATCTCCATATAGGTAGCATTATAAACAATAAACTATTAAAGTTAAATGAATGACATAGTTCAGAGCCCAGCTGCTAGGTTTTGCTGGCATTGATAACAATTAATTGCTTTAATGCTAGATCACAATGTTGGTTTGCGGTATGGATATGCTATGTTTGTTCAGCCTAATTGTATTCTGGTGAGTTCTGTGGCACTTAAGCTTCCACGAAGAGGTAGCTTCTTTGTTTGCATCACAGTAGAGGGCTGCAGCCATACATCAGGTGAAATCAGAAAGATATTGGTACAGATGAGCTGGTTTTTCTTTCAACCCACTGCAAACAAACAACCTCACTATTCATTGTATTTTATTTCACACAGGTCATCTAGTTTACCTTTATTTCCTATTACGTCTGGAATAGGGCTATTTCCTACTCGAGCATTGAAATCACCAGACACCATTAGAACATTGTTTTTATTAATTTTCTATCACTATTTGAAGATTTTCATAAAATTGTTCAGATTATTTTATTTTTTCTCCTCCTTTGGCATACATGGCAATCACAGTTACACTATCTATCTGTGTTGTCAATCTGAGAATCAAAATCCTTTCAATTATTGTGGTGTAACTGTTTAATTTTTCCATTTTCTATCCACTAATATTGCCACTCCTACTGCATCTCTTTCTTCTCTTGCAAGTCCACTATAAGAATGAAATATTTACTGATTCCTTTTGTTTCTTGTTCTCTTTTTTGTCTCATGTAATTACTGAAACATTAATTCCCTTTCTAGGTAGTTCTTTATGAAGATCTTTTCCTTTTTAAATATACATATCTCTCATGTTTCATGTTCCTATTTTCAAGTCATCTTTAATTCTGAATCATTTGGCCTTTGACAATGCCTTTGTCGGCATCTTACAATCCATTCCGATTTTCTATCTCTAAAGTTTATGAGTAATATTTGTTTTCTGTGGGATGGTTACCAGTCCTTCACACAATCCCCTACCTGGAGGACTAGAAACTGTTCTGTCGGAATTACCATATCTTAGCCGAGGAGACAATTTTAACACGTCAGGTATTCACCCTCACCCTTACTATGTAGGGTAGGATTTACTGGTTACTTGACAGATGGAGTTTCAATTAAAACATTTCCATAGCTATAAACAGCTGCACTTACGAGATATCATAGCATACTTCAAGATTCAGCATCAAGACTCTCAAGAAAATATGAGTCATTCCTAGTGAACTAGTTTTTATGTGGGTGTCAGAGCCAGATTAAAACAGCATGGGGCCTGTAGCAAATGTGAAAAAGTTGACCACCCTTGGTTTGCTTATTAAAGTTTCCGATATACCCAGGGTAGTGGTAGAGCTAAAGAAAGAGGTTGCCCATCTGGCCTGAGGGAGGGGGAGAGGGGAGGGCAGCTTACCCCAGGTCACAAGAATCCTAGCGTCGGCCATGGCACGGGGACACCAGAAAGTGTGCAGCCTGTAGCATTTGCTAACTCTTGCTACATGGCTAATCTGGTACTGGTGGTTGTTATCAGAAATTTTAATTTTACAGGGTAGATGCATTGATTTAGACACTTATAAATTCGCAACATCCATTATGATGTGCAGGAAGAATATTAAAAATTTAATTTTAACTGAATTACCAATATTGTAACAGACAATAAATTAGTAAAATCTGTTTACATATAATGTATACTGCATTCGTATTTTACAGGTATAAGACAATAAGTGAGTATAAGCTATGAACGAAACATTCTAAAAGTCATGAATATTAGAAAGATCAGAAAAAATCATGATATGACCATAAGATTGCGTTGCTGTTATATATATATAAATATATTATGTTCCAATCAAAATCAAAGAGAGAGATGTTTCTTTAAGGATAAATTTAATGGCTGTTTTATGAAGAACCGTGATACGTGTCTACTATTGGTAAGCTTGGTTAATAATATATTTACTTTAAAAAAATAATAGGCCCATGTAAGTTGATGAGTCCGTAGAATTATTTTTCACGTTTTATTTAAAATGTTGGGCAACTTTATTGTAGATCTTCAAAACCATTGAAAATTGCTAAAGGCTCTTACAAGAAAATACGCATGTGGTTTGCATCTCCCTCGATAGTTTTATCGCATCCACACACGGGCACTACCAGATTAGACACTTAGCAAGAGGTAGCAAATGTTATGAGCCTCGCGTCTCTTCGGAGGGGGGAGGGGGGAATCGCGCCTCTTCGGTGGCGGGGGATGGACCTTGCGCCTACTTATGGTGACCAAGCGGGCCTCTTTCTTCACATTTGCCACGGGCCCCACGCTGTTTTAATCTTGCTCTGCACAATGGGATGGTACAAAATGCAACCTATAAAGATGTTTTGAGTAACTGCTATGACTGAATTTTATTTGCGCTGCAATAGTGATTGTTTTCTTGGAACAAACCATCTTTGATGCCTTTGGGTGCAGATGTCCATGGTGCCGACCTTTAGCTTCTGTTGATTTTTCGTTCCCCGTTTGTTGTTTGTAGCGGTCCTAATATTAGGTATTACATCTTTTACTGGGACTAAAGGATGACATATGGTGCACCCGATTTTATTGTCATGTTGGGTATCTACCGATAACGGTTATTATACTTCAGTAAACGGCGTATATGATTTAAGAACAATAGATTCATCAAAGCAATATTATTATTCTTGAGAAGACATAGTCTAAAAGTTCATTCATTGATAATGGTCTTTCCGTGTTTTATATTTTATTTTAATAAAGACTGAGTAACGAATTATACCATTAATTTTGGTGTATAATTGTATTTTAAAAAGTTTTAGATTCTAACCGAAAATTTTCTTTAATTTTTTCTGCAGCTCTCCCGGGTACGGTTCTACCGGATAATGAGTCTTCTAAGCTAGGTATGACTTGTTTCTCGTGAATCATATCATGACGACACAAGTGGATGAAATAACTGGATAAATCCTTGTACTTCAACCGCTTGCGCCAACTAATTCCTCTTATGTACAGAGGTCAATTCATTTTCGTGTAAATATCGTAGAATTAGCTTCTTCCAGTAGTCACATTTATTCAGCGATCGTTGTCCATATAATAATTTAAGTACAAAATATTTTTATGGGTGGTTTTATTACCGGGCAGTTACTGCAAAATTAATAATAAGATCATGTAGTTATGTACAAACGAATTGTCTAATATTATGAATAGCTTATACGTAGCTCGTGGTTACGGAGGCCGGCAATTATATTTTCCGCCATTAGGTTCAAATATACCGCTGGCGGTGCTGGCAAGTTTATCTGTCACGGCCGCCTAGATAGCAAACGAGTACAGTTGGCCGCCGTAAATGTTCAGGAGTTATAAACCGTCCAGAGTAGGTAAAGTTAATAACTGTACAATATCCCCAAAAACAAAAAGAACTTTCTTACTTTTTGGACATATTTAAAACCGTGGGATAACATGATATAGGGTTTTTATGTACATAGTTTTAATGTTAATGTTTAAATGTTGGCAGCAGTGACACAGATTTTCTTGGGAGGTTTAACACGAAAACAGGTAAGGTATTACTATTATATTCTCTCTGGGCATTAGTTTATAGAGTTATGTGGTTGTATCTATTACAAACGTGACAGCATTTTTCATTTATTTATTTTAAATCAACGATCCATGACACCGTGATAAAATATATACAATTTTGAATGCAGACTTGGCACAGAACAAAATCTCACAACATTTTGTCTCTAATCAACCACGTGATTTGGGGTATTTCTACAGGAGTCGGTTTTGTGGTATCATGTTGTCGGAAGAATAGAAATTTTCTGTAATATGAGAATTACTTCCACAAGAAGCCAAGCTAACTTATTCCAGGAGCTTCAACTTCGTTTTCTGGTTTGGGAGTTTTTGAAGCATAATCGTTGTCGTTTAACGGAGTTTGATACACATTCATTTTTTTATACGTTCCATATGTAGGATTCCAAGTTGAACGATAATTTTAGCCCTGACAGCAACTTCAAACCGAAAATTTTATTGAGGCAATACGAATTTAACTTTGCTACAGGTTAAACAGAAACAATAGCTCCCAGAACTAACATTTG
Source organism: Vandiemenella viatica (assembly GCA_031002005.1). Classification (NCBI taxonomy): domain Eukaryota; kingdom Metazoa; phylum Arthropoda; class Insecta; order Orthoptera; family Morabidae; genus Vandiemenella; species Vandiemenella viatica. Next base: position 42,551 of record JARYHS010010553.1, read on the forward strand.
TCGTGATAACGGAGGGTGGAAATAAAATTATTTGTGCTGGATATCCGATTATTACCTACACATTCCAGGCAGAATTAAAGCGGATGTAAAACGTGACCAGTTTTGGTGGAATTCCCCAAGGAAATTTCTAGAAGCTCACGATGTTAATAATTTTTTCTCTTTCAATGTTAATTAGGACCTAAAATGTTCCAATTCTTCATATGAGTTCACGATGATTCTGAAACAAAACAACAGCTTTATAGACGTATTCTTGTAATCATAATGTTGCTGATAGGTATTTATTATTATTACTGACAAACAAGCCAAACCCACACAGCTAAGATTAACACCATTACGCCTTAGGCCTACATATTGTATTCAATTTTTAAGTGACAATGATCGCAAAGTATTATGTTCATAGAAAAGTCGCCAATTTGTTCTGAGGGAGGACCCTAACCGATGAATTGGCCAAGGGCCCCCAACTGGTTACGTGACTGCTAAGAACGCTTCCCCCGGGCCCCATAATCCTAGCGCCGGCCCTGTTTGACAGTATTAAAAATATATTATAAATTGTAATCATTCTCGTAGATTGATGCTTCTGGAAAACAATTTTTTTAATTTTGAAAATAAATTTTAATAAAAAAAAGCGAAATAAAAATTAGACTTTTCTTACATATGGTCACGTGTCAGAAAAAGCTACGGCTGCGAATGGAGCGTTTCCTATTATCCAAGATTTCAACTATTTTTATTGTTTGTTGCTGATCATTTCTTGTTATTAATGAAATTTCATTTTAAATACAAAATCGAGAACAATTTGTAAAAGCCTACAGCGGAAAAATATCGAAAATAAACGTCTTATTTGTGGGGCTAGCTATAGTAAAAACCCCTGACTTTGATTAAGCTGAGCTTAAAAATGTAACAGCTTCAATTTGATAATCATTTATATTTAAACTGAAAGTTAGGAATTGATTGTTTTGCGTTAACCAACCCTACGTCGAAAAATTCTGTACGCGAAATTTGTGCAGTCATGCAGAATATAAAGAAAAGTTGTATGGGTGTCGCAAACAAATGAAACTATTTCTTGTAACTAATAAGCAGCTCTTTCAAATAAATATAGTAAGAGATCGATATTATGAATTAAAATTCAACATACAATTGGCTAAGTGGTTTTTTAAATTAAAAAAAATCTCTCTCTGTTTTAATGATGCTAATGATTAAGTTTAAAATGTATTTCGGAAAAATCATGCGTAAATGTACCTTGAGACCCGCCAATTGCAATAAACCGAGGGTGGTGGTGTAACGGCTAGCGTTCTGGCCTCGCATTCGGGAGGACGGCGGTTCGAATCCCCGTCCGGGCATCCAGATTTGGGTTTTCCATGATTTCCCAAATCACTCCAGACAAATGCCTGGATGCTTTCTTCAAAAGTCCATGGCCGAATTCCTTCCCATTCCTTGCCCCCCATTCTTTCCTGTCTTTAAAGACCTCGCTGTTAGAGAGACGTTAAGCAGATATATGTATATAAAAAAATTAAAAAAAAATAGCAATAACAACACACGAATCACTACTAGCACGCAGAAACACAGCGTTATCATCAAGCCCCGGATTTTTAGATTCTAAAAAACCAAATTTAGGTTTTTTTCAATTCACGTTTTAGGCTTTTATAGGTTTTTAAAATTCTGATTTAGGAAATTACGCGTTTTTAAGGGAAATAAAATTTAAAACACGCTATATATACTGCCATAGTGTTAAAAACATTGTGACTTTATAATGCAATGTCAAGTACTCCTTAAAAACTTCTTTAAGCCTCGTATCCACTTGAGCACACACAGGCGAATGAGCCGCTCATTCATTTGAGCGCGCTCGTTCGAGCGTGCTCAAGGAAAAAGAAATTTTGGTCGAACGAGCCTGGCTTCAGTGCTCAGAAAAGGCTCGGCTATTGACGTGTCGTCACGCGTAGCTGCGGCCTTTATTATTATCCATACGATGTCAAAACAGAGAAGAAAATTACCAAGTTGATGGATTAGAGAAAGTCATGGTCTGCGAAGAAATTATCTTAATAATTTAATTCGCGAATTTACTTTAGAAGATGACAATGAGCTATTTCAAAACTTTACGAGATCGATTTCGAACATTTGCTGTCATTAGTTGGACCTCATATTAAAATGAACGTTACGCCTATGCGTGAGACGACCCCACCAGAAGATAAAATTTATAATAACTTTAAGGTTCCTATCCTCAGGAAGTCCCTACACAAGCCTGCAGATATGTTCAAAGTTAATAAACAAAGCATCATCTGTTTAGTACGGGTAGTCTGTGATGGCACTATTGAATCACTCCAAAATTATATGAAGGCTAGTACCTATTTTTAATTTGTGTTTACAAATATAGATTTAAAGGTTATTTTTATGTTTTTTTTTAAATTATGGCATTGATTTCAATTTTTTAATAAAATTGGTAAAACAATTATATTTCCTGGCACAAAATCTATATGATTTTAGGCACTTAGGATCTAAATTTCGTAACACAAAATTCAATCAAAATCCGTTCAGCTGTGAGAAATACTATTAAAAAAGACTTACCACTTCCCGTTATAGAAGTTCTCTTCTGTTTTGATCGTTTTCGCCTGAATGACCCTAGCTGGCTTGTTATTTTTTTCTTTACATCATCAATACTAAAGTTTAATATCTCGCTGATTTCACGCCTTGCACCATATTTTTTAGTTCGATTATAATACTGGAGCTATCCCATAACACCCTCTTTGATTCATACGCATCAATTAGAGTTAAGCAAGTTTCATTGTCCCACGTGCTCGCGCTCATTGTAGAAATCGCCAAATACCGTCCACACTGAGCGCCGAACAAACACTGACTCGCCTTTGAGCATTCCAAAATACCGACAACCGATCGGCTCGCCCCGAGCGCGCTCGCTGTCGTTCGTTGCGAGCGTGCTCAGGCGTCCACACTTGAGCGGCTCAAGTGTGGACGCCTGACGAATGACAGATTAACTTTGAACATATCTGCAGGCTTGTGTAGGGACTTCTTGAGGCTAGGAATCTTAAAGTTATTATAAATTTTATCTTCTGGTGGGGTCGCCTCACGCATAGGCGTATCGTGCATTTTAATATGAGGTCCAACTAATGACAGCAAATGTTCGAAATCGATCTCGTAAAGTTTTGAAATAGCTCATTGTCATCTTCTAAAGTAAATTCGCGAATTTAATTATTAAGATAATTTCTTCGCAGACCATGACTTTCTCTAATCCATCAACTTGGTAATTTTCGTCTCTGTTTTGACATCGTATGGATAATAATAAAGGCCGCAGCTACGCGTGACGACACGTCAATAGCCGAGCCTTTTCTGAGCACTGAAGCCAGGCTCGTTCGACCAAAATTTCTTTTTCCTTGAGCACGCTCGAACGAGCGCGCTCAAATGAATGAGCGGCTCATTCGCCTGAGTGTGCTCAAGTGGATACGAGGCTTTACATGACATTGCTCGATCACATTGAAACATGCGAAATAAGCCACTATTAGGTTCAAAACATTTCGTCTTTATTGTGTATCGCAAACAACTCATTTAAAACTTCTAATAAGACACTGAACAATAAAATATTTTGACACATTTTCGTGAGTAAACCCTCCTATCTCTTCCGTTAAAATTCTCTTGAATCCGGAAAAAGTACGCTCTACGTCACATGAGGCAAGAGGGGCGAACTTCATATTAGCGATTTATTTAGGATTCCAAGGTAAAATTTCTTGTTCAATTAGTCCAGAGAGGACACGGCCTATGTGTTCCATCTTCTTGAAATCTATACTGCGGGCTAAAACAACTTCTGCTTCTAAGCTATAGACACCTTAACTGGTCCAGGAGCCACTTTGGCCCTCACTTCTTGGATGATTTGAAGTGCTTTCGTCAACGATTGAGTGCTGCCTTCCAACTTCTTGATTGAAAATTCTAAGTTGTAAAAATTTGCCTTTATATATGTCAACTCCTGTACAGCTGGTACTGAGTGCAACACTATCTTTGCATTTACTATAGTAATAGCTTCGCTTTCATCTAATGATTCGATGGAGATCTCTGGCTTTGTTTATTGCGGCAACCAGAAAATTAGCTCCGCTATTTTAGTTTTAAAAAACAGATTATTGCGTTGTTGTTGAACTATTCATTAGTGATTATTAAACTTTTTTCTGTTTTCGGTGATATTAATTAATAAGCTTCTGTTTGAGGGCAACTTTGTGGCGGTATAAAGTTTGCCCCACATTGTGAATGAAGTGCTGTTAGCCTGCCGCATTAACTTTCATTATTTATAATTGTGATTCATTTTGTGTCTTTCTTCGTGCTTTTGTAGTTTCTTATCGACGACAATTCATATGCCACTATGTCCAGTGGAATATATGGGGAAGGAGGGGGTAGTTCAGACTTTTCAGTGGGTGATGAGGCAGTGAATAAACAAGAAGTTATGCATGCGGCCGGAGATGTCATCGTCGCAGCAAATCAGCCTGTTGAAGTCCCGGCAGCCATGGACATTGCAGATGATGATATATCGGAAGTAGACAACGCCATAAGAATTACTAGAAAACGAGTCTGTGAAACTACATTTGAAACAGCAGAGAAAAGATTTGTAGTTGAAGATGATGCCACGCGGACCAAGGAAGCCTCAGAGACTCCTACACTTTCTCCTGTTATTGCAGATCCTCGACAAGCGTCGGCCAAGCAGACGGAGTCAACACCACCTACGAGTGAGCCACCAGTCTTTCCATACCAGCAAATTATTACAAGCTATCTGATCCAAGTCCTTATTATGTGTATGTTGAGAGCAGCGATCGTAACCTAGGTAATTTACACCCAATGAGTATTGGTAGGTTTGTTCATGTCAATATCCCTGAAATAAAAGGCCATGTTGTAAACATCACTTCTGCAGGGAAGAATAGAATTAAATTGAAGTAGACAGCCCTTCAGTAGCTAATAAGTTAGTTCAGTCTGCTGTATTTAAAAGCAGAAATTTAGAAGCTTACATTCCTACGTTTCTAGTTAAAAAGCAGGGTGTCATCCGAGGAGTAGACGTGAGCTTAAAGGAAGCAGAGATTATGGCCGATATTGAGTCTTCAGTTAACGTAACCAAGGTTAAAAGACTAACAAAGCGTGTGGTAAGAGATAACTCAGCATCAACTGTGAAATTACAGACTTGTATATTAACTTTTGACAGTCAACAAGTCCCTCAATTTGTTTACTTATATGGCATGAGATGTGAGGTTAGCCCTTATATTCCATCTGTCAAACAATGTTATAAATGCCTTCGATTCGATCATATTAGTACACAGTGTAGAAGCAACCAGCGTTGCGGTAGATGTGGAGGTTCTCACTCTCTTCAGCAGTGTCAATCCTATCAAACAATTTGTGTAAACTGTACAGGCCAACATGTGGCTACGGATCGGTCCTGTCCAAAGTATTTGTTCAGACAAAGGGTCCACGAACAGGCTACTATACATAACATTTCCTTTAAAGATGCTGAAGGTCTATTGAAGAAAAGGTCTTATGCAAATTCTGTGTCTAAAACTTTTTCCAGTTATCCTCCTCCATCACCTGTCCCACCTGCAGTAAAAAATATAATGGAATTCCCTCCACTGTCTGAAGGAAATATGCCTGTAGAAGGAAGTATAGAACATCAGCACAGTCGCTTTCCAAGTATCAGAACTACAAAACCCTTAGAACCTCTTGTTAATGTTTCGCGGACTTTTCAAACAACACCCCCACGCTGGATAAGTATGGAGAGAGGAGCTAATGGTCAGAGACAATCGTCAAATATCAGTCAACTCTCTTCATCTAAAAGATACGCAGGTTACCAATGTGAAATTGATCCTCGTGGTTTGCCGGGGAAACCTATTCCCAACAATCCTTACCCTCCACGGCCTCATAGTGAGGACAAAGGTAAAAATCAAATTGGTGACTCCATCATAGATAAGATTATTAGCCTCATTCTGCTTGTTGTGGATAGCTCACGGTCGAATGAAAACCTAGATCCTGACGAAATAAGAAAAATGTTATTTAAAATTCTTTCCTCATCTAATGGCGTTTAAAATTTAAAGTGGAACGCTCGTTCTGCAATAGCTAATAGAGAATGCCTTTTAAAAGAACTATATGATTGGGACATATCTGTAGCCGCTATCAGTGAAACATGGTTCAAGCCTCATATCCCCATTCATTTCAGGGGTTACAATGTATTAAGGAACGACAGAGATGACGGCAAAGGAGGCGTGGCTTTATTGATTAGGGCAAACATCTGGTTTCAACCAATTCAGTTAAACTCCGAGGTAAAAGAACTCCAGGCAGTAGCAGCTGAGATTAAAACCCCTATGGGTACATTTTCTATAATGTCATTACACAAACCTCCAAGAATTAAAATCAGCAAAAATGAATGGAATCATCTGTGGTCTTCTTTTCGTTCCCCCTTTCTGCGGTTATTTGCTCCTGGGCGCAATGTTTGTCGCCCTGTTGACTGTTCCATTTCCAAGCCTAACTGTTTTTTGTTTCTTGGGTTGAAGAACCCCGTAAAGCTTGGGTCAGTCACACCGCAACTTCCTTGACTGCCATTTCCAAGGTAGTTCACGATTCCGCTTCGAGGCTAAGTTGAGCCATAACGTAATTCACAAAACTCACGCTCCAAGTTCAAGTTGTAGAAGTGACTCGCTCTTTTTTTGCAACTAAATAACTCGTTTGTTGACTCTTTTCAAGGCCAGGTTCCAAGAAGGAAGTCATCAGTGTCATATATATTACTTCAATAAGGTTTTTTTCTTGTCACTAGCTGTTATCTCCCTTCATACTTAACCGAAATCTATGAATAAGGCATTATTTTAAAGCTTATGGTCCCCACTTTGGTCACATCATACTTTAAGGAAGGAATTTTTCGGAATTCTACTCTTAAAGGGCAAAAATTTCAATATTTCTACAATACATTTTTGTGTCACTAGCCATTTATCTCCTCTGATATCTAAACGATATAGATAAATTAGATATAATTTTAAAGATTAAGGTCTCTGCCGTCATCACCATCATATTTTAAGAAAGGAATTTTGCAGAATTCGACCCTTCATTGTCAAAATCTTTATATATAAAGATGAATGTACGTTTGTTTGTTTGTTCTTCATACAAATCCATAGTTTTCATCCGATCTCGATGAAACTTTGCACACTTATCCTTTGAAACAAGAGAAAAATACTGTCTACATTTGGTTGAAAAATTATCTGTATAAATAACACATGTTGTATCATAACTTCGAAATACGGCGATAGACAGACACGTTGGATATGGACGTCTCCGTACCGCGTTTCCGTGTAGTGGGCTGGCAGCTCAGTGGTAAAAAAAAAAAAAAAAAAAAAAAAAAAAAAAAAAAAAAAAAAGTGGTTAAAGCGCTTGCTTACGATCGTCGTGGTCTCCAGTTCAAATTTCCGTGGAGGCTAAGATTTTAAAAAAAATGTTTTTCATCGTAAGAGTCAGGCCTGGGCTGTAGGTTATTCGGATTGAGTGTTAAACTGTAGACATTAGAAAGTTAGGGGTGCAATGCGAGGCAAATCGTAGGTAGTCTTGCAATGTTGTAGGTGTACACTTTTTTACGTTATAGATCCCTCAGGTCTTGTTCGCAGTCATGGTGTCAGTGTGAACCACAGTAATATTATTTATAAATACGGAAGTAAGTCTCTGTCTTTTTGTTACGTTTTGACGACTAAATGGCTATATCGTTGTTATGCAATTTTATAAGGAAATCTGTATGAAGGGCACAGGATGTTTTTTCCAGTATGATAAACAGTTTTAGTCACGAAATTTTGAGACCTTATCGAATGGTGACAGAAATATGTTGGAAATTGATTCTCTTCAAAAAACAGGTTCGACGTAGAATGATAAAGTGATAGCTTTCCTGTCATATTATTCCGACTCGATATTGTTTGGGACCAATCCTTCGTTACCAACAACTTTCTATATTTAATTCTGGCAAAAAAATCTTAATCCACGCTTACGAAGTCGCGGGTACGAGCTGTTATCATTATTTCCATAACGTATTTTTATTTTCACAAGCTATTTACCTCCCTTGACATCTAACAGAAATGTAGAAATAAGGTATTGTATAGAGAATAAGATCTCAGCTTTGGCCAAATAATATTTTAAGAATGGATTTTATCGTAATTAGACCATCAACAGGAAAAAGTATCAATATTTATACGAATCATTTTTTTGTCACGAGCCATTTATCTCCCTTGATATATATCCGATATAGATAAATGAGCTATCATTTTATAAGGCCTATGCCGGAATTCGACCCTTCAAGAACAAAATTACCATTATTTCCATAACGTATTTTTTTTTTTTTTTTGTCACGAGCTATTTATCTCCCTTGATATCTAACCGAAATAGATAAAGTGATCATTTTAAAGATTAAGGTCTCTGTTTTGGTCACATCTTATCTTGAGAAAGGGATTATTCTGAATTCGATCCTTCACGGATTACTTCCATAGCGTGTTTTTTTTATGAGCCATTTATCTCCTTTGACACCTAACCTAAATCGATAAATGAGGTATCACTTAAAAGATTAAGGTCTCCACTCAGGCAACATTATAAATTGAGAATGAAATTTTTCGGTATTTGAACCTTAAAGGGCAAAAGTATTAACTGTGAATGTCGCGTGCTTGAGACAGTTCAGAGTCAAGCCGCTAGATAGCAGTAGCACATATCACAGAGATATTAATAAACTGCTTCACTGGCGTCAACTTTTGTTACGTACCCATTACACTAAAAAAAATAACAACTGGAACAAATTAGGCGATTTTTCTTTCATCCCCAAACTAACTATTCATTGCATTCGCGAATCTAATACTTAAAGATAAAACTTTTCGTTGTAGAAGAATTTGACTCCAAGATGGTACATGAAACCGTAATATTATATCTAAGGAAACGTACGAAGAACAAACAGAGATGATAGTCAATAGAAATTGTTTAAACAACTTTTGTGGTTACAGATTTGGTATTGATGAAAAGACCGTAATCTTCTTCACATTTCCTTAGCATCGAATCTGATGGTTCAGTGGTAATATACAGGCCTAACATCGGAGAGAACGCGGGTTCGAATCCCCATTCGAGCGCGAAGCTTACGGTTTTCCATAGATTCCCGAAATCACATTAAGTGAATCCCTCCTTCGTTTAGACCATGGCAGATAATCGTCCCTTTTCTTAAATTTTGCTGGGGTATTAGATGCAAAGGTAACGCTGCATGACAGGTGAAATGAAAGTATAGTATATCGTCGCCTTAGAAACTGCCTCTTTTAATATGTGTTTCAAAATCGATTTCACGGCTTTTGGAAAGTTTTCAAAATCAACCAAATAAACTCTCATATCTATAATTTCACCTATCCAATTGCATGAAAGCTCTGTTAATACCTACAAATATGATGTTGAATAACCTGCTATAATACAATGTTCTACACACACCTGATTTAACATATATGAAAATCTACAAAAAAAAAAAAAAAAAAAAAAAAATGACAGCCGGAAATAGTTTCTTCTACAAAATCTCTTTTACTCCGTGAAAGAATAATTTTTATTTGATAAATGAAAAGGACTAATGGAATAGTACACTTTTCTTGATTAAGGAACAGAAGGTTTCAAAAGTCACAATCCTAAATTAGTCACAATCAGAGGAAGTTGGGGTAGCCCCGGACATTTAAAATTAATCTTAAATATACATAAAAATAGACGTGTTTTTTCCAATATTTCAATTTTCAGCCACCACTACCTAGCACAGATCACTGATGTTTGTGGGTGGAAGTAGCATGGAGTTTCCTGTCATGCACAACGTTGGCCGAATGCCGATAGCTGTGGGGATGTGGGAGATATAATGATTAAAGTTGGTCAGTGCAGGGCGTTTTCATATTTCGACCAAAAATTCGTATCTCCGTATACTTCTCTTTCCTGCCACAACTACATAACATAGACCTTTGGTGTTTGTTTGTGGTAGTAGAATCGTCTTTCCTGTCATGCACAATGGTTGTTAGATGTCGGTAGCTATGGGGGTGTGGGAGATATGGGGGTTAAAAGTGGTCGACCTGTGGCAATTTCATACTTCTGCCAAAGACAAAAGTGTCATGGTGTATCACTTTTCAGCGAAAACTATAGATCACAGATAACTGGCGTTTGTGTGTAGAAGTAGCACAGAGTCACCTTTCGATCACAACAGCGGCCGAATTTCAGAAACTGTGGTACTGTGGTAGATATGGTGGTTGTAAGTGGCCGACCAAGGATATTTTCGTATTTCGACTGTCTTCGCATATGTCACTTTTCTGCCACAACTACATAGCACAGAGCATTGGTGTTTGTGTTTGGTAGTAGAATCGTATGTCATGTAGTGCACAAGGTTGTTAGATGTCGGTAGCTATGGGGGTGTGGGAGAAATGGGGGTTGAAAGTGGTCGACCTGAGGCAATTTCATACTTCTGCCAAAGACAAAAGTGTCATGGTGTATCACTTTTCAGCGAAAACTATAGATCACAGATAACTGGCGTTTGTGTGTAGTAGTAGCACAGAGTCACCTTTCGATCACAACAGCGGCCGAATTGCAGAAACTGTGGTAGATATGGTGGTTGTATGTGGCCGACCTAGGATATTTTCGTATTTCGACTGTCTCGCATGTGTCACTTTTCTGCCACAACTACATGCACAGAGCATTGGTGTTTGTGTTTGGTAGTAGAATACGGCACAGAGCATTGGTGTTTGTGTTTGGTAGTAGAATCGTATCTCATGTAGTGCACATGGTTGTTAGATGTCGGTAGCTATGGGGGTGTGGGAGAAATGGGGGTTGAAAGTGGTCGACCTGTGGCAGTTTCATACTTCTGCTGGTGTATCAGTTTTCAGCGAAAACTATAGATCACAGATAACTGGCGTTTGTGTGTAGTAGAAGCACAGAGTCACCTTTGGATCACAACAGCGGCCGAATTTCAGAAACTGTGGTACTGTGGTAGATGTGGTGGTTGTAAGTGGCCGACCAAGGATATTTTCGTATTTCGACTGTCTCCGCATATGTTACTTTTCTGCACCACTACATAGCATAGAGCATTGGTGTTTGTGTTTGGTAGTAGAATCGTATCTCATGTAGTGCACTATGGTTGTTAGATGTCGGTAGCTATGGGGGTATGGGAGAAATGAGGGGTTGAAAGTGGTCGACCTGTGGCAGTTTTCATACTTCTGCCAAGACAAAAGTGTCATGGTGTATCAGTTTTCAGCGAAAACTATAGATCACAGATAACTGGCGTTTGTGTGTAGTAGAAGCACAGAGTCACCTTTCGATCACAACAGCGGCCGAATTTCAGAACTGTGGTACTGTGGTAGATATGGTGGTTGTAAGTGGCCGACCAAGGATATTTTCGTATTTCGACTGTCTCCGCATATGTTACTTTTCTGCCACAACTACATAGCATAGAGCATTGGTGTTTATGTGTGGTAGTAGAATCGTTTCTGTTGTCGTGCACTATGGTTGTTAGATGTCTGTAGCCAGGGGGGTGTGGCAGATATGGGGATGAAAATTTCATATTTCTGTCAAAGATGCCTGTGTCACGGTGTAATCACTTTTACGTGAAAACTATCAATCGCAGATCACTGGCGTTTGTGTGTGGTAGTAAACACAGAGTCTCCCATCGATATCAACGTTGGCCGAAATTCAGTAACTGTGGGAGTGTATGAGATATGGTGTTTGAAATTGGTTTGCTCATGAATATTTTCGTATTTCATCCAAAGACATGTCTGTATCCGTAAATTTTACTTTGCTGCCGGAACTACATAGCGCAGAAGACTGGTATTATTGTGTGGTAATAGTATCGAGTCTCCCATCGTTGCACTATGGTGGTTAGATGTCTATAGCTGTCAATATGAATTCTTTACAATCACGAACGAAGTCGTGGGTACCAGTTAGTTGTAAATAAAAATAAAAGAAACACATTTTCTGTCTTTATTTTATTGTTAAAATTAAACGGGGAACTTGTGTAGTCCTATTAATTACAAGCTAGTAGTCATAATTTGTTTTTCATCGAATTAAATTGAAAACACTTCCCCTTGTCTTTTTGGCAACACAAAATTTGTCGGGTAGCCTCGAACAAAGTAATAAATGGTGTCCTAATCATTTTTTGGCCTTACAAAAATCACAATAATAATCGATATCTGATGAATCTATATAAATACAAACCTCATGGGCCCAGTCTTTGCTTCATAACACTGAATCCAGTCTTCTTCAAAATTTCTCCACGTACGGTGCATTCGGTCTGTTTTACGTGACTTGCTTTTGGAAAGACTTTTCTTTGCATTCAATGTATTTCTAGCTCCTTTAACTTTTTATTTTTTCGCTTCGTCCTTTTAACTACCTTTAATTTTTTGCCCGTCCTCTCCACATTTTTAAATGGCGAAGATGTTAAAATCTCACCCTTTTGGACTTTTCCGGCCGCGTTGCTATGCGTTTATTTGATGCATAATATTCAATAATCTCCAATGAATTTTGACAGGATCGACGAAAAACTTCTGCCAGGAACAAAACACACACTATTGTGGAACTAACTGGGAACACAAGCCACCGCTCAGTTGTATTTGTTTATACAGGGTGCATATTTGCAATAAAATTTTTACCGACGCAACGTGTTTTGGGTTTTTTAGAACTTTAAATGTCCCTAATCATTAACCTGTTAACAATTGTTTTCGGAAATAGTATCAATATTTAGTAAATAACATAGGATGTTGCCTAACATAGGAAACTGTGTGCAGTTTTGGAGATGTTATATAACCAACTTGTAGTCAATCGTTGGTAGAATTCTAGGTATTAAGAACGATAAGCATAGTTACACTTAACTGAAATTGTACTCAGACGTATCAAAGTAAATATACCTAATCGAACATTCAAGTAGATTCAGGTTTAGAAATCAGGACACTAGTGCAGATTGTGGAACTGTGATTTTAATTTTTTACTATCAATAGGCTAACAAACGCTACTTTTGTCATCGTGTCCATAACGCAGACTTCATGGAACAGCCTTCTTTGCTGGATGAACGACGGTAGAGATGTTACAGCAAAATCGAGATTATGAGCGTTATTTTATTAGTAGTTATTCTATTTCTGCTAATAAATAATTGCCAGAACACTGAAAGATAGGTATTTATTGCGTCTAAATTAAGATATCAATTACTAGTTCCTTTTTATTTATTTATATTCGTTTGATATAGATGTTTCCGTTGTATTCTTTGTTCATAGGACATGCAAGATAAAAGTAGCGATGTTAGCGAAGATGGTTATTAGACTGAAATTTAGCCTGGACTGGCATTTATCGTTACTGCAGAGAACATGAGATTTGTTTTGCATTGTTTTCACTGGCGCAATGTTACTGTCGTTATTATATCAGATGCATGCAAGTAGTTCTAACTGTATAGTGATGTTAGTTGCAATCGTACAACAGTACAAAACCAGGCTTATAAGGTTTATTTAATAACAATCATATATATTATTTCTGAAAGGTATTTTTGTAATAAGCCATTATCTCCATTCATACCTTACAGAAATCGATAAATGAGATATCATTTAAAAGATTACGATTTCCATTATTCAAGAAAGAAATTTTTCCGAATCCGACCCTTAATGGAAAAAAGTTATCCCTATACCCACCAACTTTTTTTTTTTTTTTGGTCATGATACTTTTATTTCACTATTTCACTTGATACCTCTCCCAAATCGGAAAATGAGGTATTATTTTAAAGTTTCAGATCTTCGCTTTGGTAACATCATATTTTAAGAAAGAAACTTTTCGGAATTGAATCCTTAAAGAACAAAAGTATAATTATTTCCATAACGTGTTTTTGTCATGAGCCATTTGTCTCACTTGATACCTAACCGAAATCGGTAAGTGAGATATCAGTTTAAAGATTCGTGAGCCATTCATCTCCCTTTATACTTAACTGAAAGAGAGAAATGAGGTTTTAAAGATTAAAGTACCCACTTGATTAAGAAAGACTTTTAGAAATTTGACCCTTAAAGGGCGACAGTAATTATTATGAAGATCACACTCCTGAGACAGTTCAGAATCAAGCCGATGGATAAAAGTAACACATATCACAGATATATTAAGAAACTGCTTCACTTGTGTCGACTAGGGTTGAGATCGTCATCGAGGGATAACAGCACCACATATCACAGCGATATCAGAAAACTGTGGTTTTGTGCAATAAGTAGCTTTTCGTGTAATTTTTTATGTTACGGAAATTTTTTTGTTTTGGTATACAATTCCTGTGTAAACATTTACTGGCGAATTTTTTCATGGGATATGAACGCAGCACCACATATCACATAGATATGGATATGCTGTGCGTGTTTGCTGAGATTAGTTGTACAGGGTGATTCAAAATGATTGTCGAGGTTTCATGAATTTTTTACCGGCTTTGTACTAAACATACAAGTATTATCTTTACATGGATGAATAGACAAACTCTCAAAGTTTTGTTTTGTAGTAGCCGCTAATCATGTAGTTACGTTTTGTTCCGCCAGATGTCAGTGTTTGCAATATGGCAGCTAACGCTATAGAGAAGGCTTTTTGCACTCTAGATTTTCACGTGTGTCAGTCTGTTACCGTTCTCCAACGGCACTTTCGAAAAAAAATTATGAAGGATGCACCTTCAGACAATTCCATTCGCAGGTGGTATGCGCATTTCGTGGAGAAGGCTGCTTATGCAAAGGGAAAAGCAGTGGGCGTCCTTCTGTGTCGGAAGTCGACGTGAACCGCGTCAGAGAAGCTTATCAACGTAGCCCACGGAAATCAACAAGAAGAGGCAGCAGAGAACTGAACATTCCGTAAACCACAGTTCGGCGCGTGCTACGCAAAAGCCTAAAAATGAAAGCCTATCGCCTAGGGCTGCTTCAGGCTTTAACACCTGCCGACCATCGCAAACGTCTCACGTTTTACAACATTATGCAAGAAAAATTGGAAGAAGATCGGTTTTGTAAAAAACTCATTTTTAGCGATGAAGCGAACTTTCACTTGTGCGTGAAAGTTAACAAGCATGATGTGCCAATTTGGGTGACAGAAAATCCCAGTGCTTTTATTGAACACCAGCGTGATTCTCCAAAAGTGTGTGTTCGTTGCTGTTTCTAAGGCGAAAGTGTACGGCCCGTTCTTCTTTAATAAACAGACAGTAGAAGGACTAACTTACCTCGATATGGTCTCTGAGTGGTTGCTGCCTCAGCTGAAAGAGGTGGATGATTTCATATTCCAACTAGATGTTGCTCCACCTCATTTCCATCGGGACGTCAGAATATTTCTCAACGAACAATTGCCGCAGCGATGGATAGGACGTGGAGCCTACAGTGACCAAATGTTCATAGCTTGGGTACCTCGTTGACTAAATTTAACCCCATGTGATATTTTTCTGTGGGATTACGTCAAGGATCAAGTTTACCTTCCTCCTCTACTGAGAGAACGGATCAGGGCCGCCTTTCTAAACATTTCTGATGACGTGCTGCGTCGCGTGTGGGATGAAATGGACTATCGCATAGATGTGTGCAGAGTGACACAGGGCGCACATATCGAACATTTGTAATGGATATAAAAAAAACTTTATGAGTTTCTTTACACATCAAAATAAGATTCAAATTCGTATCTCAATTGTGCTAAGTGTAGGAATTTTTTGAAACCCTGACAATCATTTTGAATGACCCTGTATTCGATTAAGATCAGTGACAATTTGCCTTACATGTGTTTTACGCGTCCAAAAGTTTTCTTAATTATTTCGTATTATGTTATAAGTATTTTGTTATGTATCTATACAACTAGACAAATCAACAATTGCTACAAAGCGGTTCTTCTTCTTTAATACTATTACAAACAAATAACCTCACTATTCATCTTATTTGTTCCTCGAAATTTTCACTCGGGCCATCTATTTATATTTAAATACAAAGAAATGATGTGTCAGAACACACCGTTCACCTCGTAATATTTGACGCTTAGAAGATAGCATGATCGTAGTACACATATGATGGTATAACAATCTGACTGTATCTCCGTTCCTTTATGGTGGAGGAATGGAACCGCAAACCGCACGCCTTGGCAATAACTCCCACCAGTTCGCCCGGTAACAGCTCCTCCGTTGCTGAGAGGCTCTTTGGAACACGTCAGACGGCCCACAATATATCCCTCCTATCTGGTCATTTATTAGCTCGTATAAATCTTACTATCCCTTATTTATGTGAATTTAGCCTCAGAGCCGCAGATAAGAGAGAGAGAGAACGAAAGCAGTGGTCTTAAACTTGCTAGTCATAAATTACCAAATCACTTTTACCAGTTCGGATGTCTACCTTTAACACGTAAGTTATGAGGTTAGCGTAGAGACCTCACGTCAGCTTAGTCTGATTACGCAGTGTACCAGCTGGTACCGAAAACTCAAACATCTAAATATCATTTTAAAAAGTTACATTGTGTTGGAATGAACTTCATGACCAATTTTTTTCTGAACAGATTTACATTACAATTTTTAACTTGTAATTTTGTTATTACAGATAAATCAATGAAGAGTGCTATAAAGAAAAAACAGAAGATAATTTCAATTTGTAAAATCTCTTGAAAACGATCCAGAGATTCTAGCCAGTTGAGTGTGCAGTTATCTTTGGGCAGCCACACTCTAGACCCAGGTTTCAAACTATAACACTGCAATAAAAATTTAGTTTCACACTTTAAGGAATCCTTTAGGGATAGTTCACTCAATACTGCAACAGTGAATTAAAATTACTTTGTTTGCCAGCAGTCTCACAGATACTACCGTCAATAATCCAGGAAGGCGGGAGTCACGTGGAAGGATAAGCTAATAGTTTTAACACAAACAATCATCTAATATTATAATAAGAAAATCTTGGTCATTTATGACGTCACCTGTCACGCCATGACGTCGCGCAATAACGTCACTCTTTACTCCATCGTTCTTGGTTATGCACGTTATTTAATAAACATTTCTAAGCATCCACGAAAAAATTAACTGACAGAACACTTAAGTAAAAATGTGTATTGCCTTTAAATCGACATAATAACTATAAGTTGCTTAGATTTTTTGATATTCGTTAAAATCTTTGGCCACAGATATATGAGATAAATGCTTTAATTTTCTCAATGTTAGCGGCAGTTTTGATAGATTGCTACTAGAAGTGGCACTTAACGCTACAACAGTGGTCATGAGTTATTTCATTTTTTTAAAAAAAAATAATTTAATTTCTTTTCTTGAGTGTTCTGTTGCTTAAATCATTACTTCGTTTTAACGAAAGTAGTTCCACACTGATCGCGATCTATACAGCATAGACTACAATTAAAACTAAAATTACGTGGAATGACGTAAGTTGTTAAGATTTATTTTGAATTTCCTTTGCTATTAGTGATGCCATATTTCAGCCTCATGTAACCGTGTCAGCCGCCATTCAAAGGTATTAGTATCTGAATCACGAATATAAAAAATAAGTTGGAAGAACCCATAAAGATTTTTGATTTAGTTTATATCGCGATGCCTTATTGCCACTAAAATACGACATGGTACGTGTGTTAATATGCGTGTGAATGAAGTATTGTTTCTCTGGCGACAAGTTCAGTACGTGGTTAAGTTGAAATGCAACCTGGACAAGGATAGCAACGAAAACCTTTTGTTACAGGGCAAGGCACTAGGAGTTGCACTGAGCTTTATTTTATAACAATTCTATTTACTTAAGTAATTGCTAATAAATGTAATGCTAGAACGGCATTTTAATTATCAGTTGCTTTTTTATACGGAAATCATTAATTGGTTTGAATGAAAGCAGTTCCAAACTGATCGCGATTTATGTGGCCTAAACCACAATTATAACTAAAATTACGTGGCATAACGTAAGTTGTTAGGATTTATTTTTAGCATCCTTCGTTTTCACTGGGGTCGTTATTTCAGCCAGATGTAAGCTGTGTCAGGAGTTAAAACCTTGATCGTCGACATAGACGGTAAGAAAGCTGTAAAAACTGTGAAGATTTTGGATCAAGTCTGTATCGCGATGCGTGATGACATTGACATGCTATACAGCAAATGTATTTGCGTGTGATTGAAGCTTTGATTTTCTACTGGCGATATTGGTGGAGATTGTGGTTAGGCTGAAACCCAACCTGGACCAAGTTGACAACTGAAACTGTTTGCTACATCACAAGGGACGAGAAATTACAGCACGTTGAGCATTATGTTATAACAATTCTATTTAGGTAAGCAACTAAAAAGAAATTAATTGCCAGAACACTTCGTTAAAACCATCATTTTTGACGGGCTTTGTAGCTAGTTTAAAAATATCCATTATGTATACACTACCTGTGAATTTCATTTACATCCAAGGTAATTCAACCACAATACCAAAATGCTAGTTTTGACTACAGCAGCTTCTAGTCTCTCCATGTGCAATCTAACGGTAAAAGTATTGAAACTACGTGAAATTCTTATTTCTAAACTTCAACGATGTGTATGGCTTTTTGGAAATCCTTTTTCTGCTTTGTGTTACAGCATTTCATTTTAATCCTAACTTTAGTAATTATAATAGATAGATTAGCACGAAACTTGGCGCAATTTAGATTTAGCATCTTTCAGATGAGGTTTAAGAAATTTTACATTAACTTTTCATTGTAATTTGACTGTAGCACAGGAAAATCTGTTGCAACCTAAGGAACATGTCTGACAATTATTTGTGTGGCCGCAATCCAGCGAATGCTAGTTGCGGCTTACAACTGTGTTTAAATTGAAAGCCATAATTATACACTACGATAATAATTATCCGATTACCGCGAAAATCATGTCTGCCAATTTACAATTATGTATTTAATTAGACTGTGACTTTGCTGTTCCCGTCAGTGTTAACAAGCAACAATTGTGTAGGTCACTGGTTCGACTCTGGAGATTATTGTATGGCATCTACTGGTACGCCATTTACATTTTAAGCACGAATGAAAAAAAAGTCGAGAAAGAAAACAGGAATTGGTGTTATTAATAACATAGTTTTATTTACTTATTGTGACACAATATGTTTAAAATGTATGCTTTTTTCTTATATTAATTCTTTAGTGCTAGAAGATCTGTCCAGTGTCCAGGTAAGATCTGATTGAATTTGGACTCCTGACGAGAGTTGGTCGTACCACCGCGTTAATTGTCTTTACTAGAAAAGTGTCTTTCATCATAGCGGAGCAGTTAACTCTGCGTTATGACGGCACCTTTTGGAGTTATGACGAGATACGTGTGAAAATCCATTTTCCGCAGTACCGCAGTTATTGATAGGGTCAGCGGCGAAAAGCGAATGGGCGGAAGATAACGGCTGAAGGCAGGAAGTTTGACTGAGAGCGTTGAAGTGCCTCAGTAATGCCCATGAATAGCATTGGTGGGCATGATCTAAATCTTGGTGCCGTCGAGCATTTCTCATACTGAACAACTTAACAAAACCAGCGCCAGCAGTATAGTGACTAGCTGTTGGCTACTAGCTACAAGAGGCGTCCGTTAAGTGGCATCTCAGGAATTATTTAAGTGACCTATTTTTATCTTATGTTATTCATTCAATGTCAACTAAAGGTTTGGTTGGATCGTCACAAATGAAACGTTCCCAACAAGTTTCAGTATTGCTCAAATCAAATTTAATCATCACTTGGTGTCGTTGGCCGGGAGATCCCGAAGGATTGTTTAGCCGCCAGGTAACAGGGTTTTCGTTTCACCGTGTCCGGTTTCAGGTTCAAATCCCAGTTTGGCAGGATTTTTTAAGTGTTGTTTTTGATCATATGTGCCAGGCCAGGACGTTTCATGGTTCGAATTCTATGGCAGGTTAGGAGTGCGCGGTAAATCGAATCTGGCACGCAGGGGGCCGAACAATCCTTAGGAATCTCCCGGTCAACAATTTCATACGCGTTATTAAACGTTGGTGACTATATGAAGATGACTGTTATTATTTGTGTTGTGAGTCTATGAACATGAAATCAGTGAGACTATGATATCCGGTGCTGGCCCATTCAGTTCCACTTTCCGGAAGAAACCATGGAGACCGCCAAGTTTTACATTTCCATCCGTTGTCATAGTATTATACTGTCACTCCATACGCAGTGTAAACAGACTTGGTATTCAAACCTCCTAAGATACGGTACACTTGTTCCTTAAGCCAGCCACACACAGAACCGGGCGGGGCGGGGCGCGACGAGTCGCCTGACTTGCCCTGTCGTGCTGCTGTCACACACAGAACGAGGCGGGGCACGACAAGTCAAACACTTAGCAAATTTTCTTCATTGCCCCAGCCACCTGTCAGTGAACTCAGTAGGAGCATACTGATCATTTTGAAATGGATGAAGATGAGGAGACCGTTTTGTTAATCTGGAACTATCTGCAGCTCTTGGACCACAATGTTAACAACAGAGAGATGTAGGTATACACCCTATAAACCTGAAAAGGAATATAGGAAGTTTTATTTCTGAGCTTCGAGCCGAACCCAGACAAGTTTTTTAATTATTGTCGCATGTCAATTTCGACATTCGACTTTATACTGGAGAGCATTCGGAGCAGAATAGAAAAGCAAAATACCAACTGGAGAACAGCCATACCCCCAGAGGAGCGGCTTTTGATAACCTTAAGGTCCTCTTTTTCCTGACCATTAGTTATTCAACCATATAATAACCCTGTATAGCCATAAAAATTTTAAATCTTACAGTCATACATGGCACACATACAAATCAGTCAAATATTCCAAACACAACCAGACCGCGAGATAGTGGAGCCCGGGGTGGGAGGGTGGGTCCCGTGACAGCGCATGCGCAGAACGTTCTGCCCGGCAGTGACTTGCCCCGGGGCATAATTTGTTTCAGCTTCGCATTTTGCCCCGGGGCGTCTTTTCGACGTGCAATGCCCCGTCCGGTCCTGTGTGTGATGCTCCATAAGCGCCCGTGCGTTTCCCGTCGCACAAGACGCCCCGGGGCAAAATGCCCTGCCCCGCCCTGCCTCGCCCGGTTCTGTGTGTGGCCGGCCTTACTGTTCATGGCAATCTTAAGAATTTATTGCAGCAGTTTCTAATATTTCGTACAGAAATTTGATTTAAAAAATATATATATGTATATATATACAAATTAGGAAACAGCAACTGAATTCAAGGTCTACTTTCACAAAGGAATTTAGTATCCTTTTATAGTCATTTACAGCACTGAACAAGGCAACCTGGATATTTTGATTAAGGTGATGAGAGCAATGAAGTAGAATTATTACAAACGTAATTATAACTCTAAGCTGTGACCGAGCGTGGTGGTGTAATGGCTAACGCTCTGGCCTCGCATTCGGGAGGACGCCGATTCGAATCCCCGTCCGGGGATCCAAATTTGGATTTTCCATGGTTTTCCCAAATCACTCCAGGCGAATGCCGGGATGCTTCCTTCAAAAGTCTATGGTCGAATTCCTTCCCGTTCCTTGCACCCTGTCCTATCCCGCCTCTAATGACCTCGACGTCGATGAGGCGTAAAGCCATAAGTAAAAAAAATCGAAGCTGTACCTCGTAACAACGCAAGGCATTATTTTATCCAACGCTTTCGTGAGGATAATAACGCATGATTGAATATCATTCTTGAAACAGTATAGTATGGTTTACTAAAAGCATACCTGAGAATTTATTTCAGCAAGATTACGTAGAACTGCATGTAGTATCAAATATACGAGCCGATTTTATCAATTGTCTCTCGAATAATACGATGCAATCATCAATGCCATTATCTTCTTCCTTGGTTGAAACATTGAGCTATGTCATCTGCGAGGGATGATAAAATTTTACTTCTGCTGTGGCTCTTAAAGCATTAGCAAGTGACGGTTGTAGAACATGAATACATTTCAGCAAACACTGATGGTCCGTACACACTCATGAACTGACAAAAGATGGTTGTTAAGTAAGAAGTTAGTTGATCAGTCGACCAGCTACATTCAGCTGTTTTGTGGATGGAAACAGCTGTTAGTTTGTGACCCACACCAGCTGCTGATGAGCAAAAAGGGAAACTGTCTTCGCGTGCCTACTTAACGACATTTCATTCTGAGTTGTACGAAGTTGATCTGAATTTATATCAGATCTGAAGCCGATATATTAATATTGACACTTCCATATAACACGTGTTCAAGTGAGAATACAGCCAATAGTTAACCATGCGTCCATTTCCAGTTCATAAAACAGTGGTTGAAATATTTACCCTCATATTCCCGAATACAAATATTTTGAATACTTTTTAAAAATATATTTAAAAAAATATGTTATTGCATATTGAAACAAGAGAAGATCTCTGGTTTTGACACTTAGGAATTCTTCGCGTAATTATTATTACAGTGATTAATTTTTAATTTTATCTCAACTATAAACAAAATAAAACCAGTCTCAATTCATTTGACCATTTGCAAATAGGAGTGAAATTTGCTTTCTATCACCGGTTAGCAGATTTTACGGAAATCTGGACCCTCTGTTTTAAGAGTTTGACAAAGAAGAGGTAAAGTTTGTTGGAGAAGGAATTTGCTCTAGCCGGTATCGCTGATAGTAGCGTCAGAGTTTCAAGAGGAAGCTATCGAACGGAACCCGACATTCCGGCGCGGCTAATATATCACTGTGCCAGGGCCAGCAAGTCGCGGGACAATATCCTGTCCGCGTGAATGCAGTACTGCGACCGTTTCAGCGTTAACCGTAGGGCGGATGTCCAGACTGTAGCACCACTGAGCGAATGTTCCTGCCAAATGATGGATTATACCTGCTGTACGTCATGCGTAATTCTCATATCCTGGGTTCTGATTTTTTTTAGACATTATCCGATACATTAAAACTGGTAGATGTATTTTATTTAATCCATGCGTAAGAGTATGATAATAACACGAAACTTTCACTTTAAGAAGATTTTATCCGATGATCGAAGTCTGGAGTCGTTATAGTGCGATCGTAAGTACTTATGGTGGGTGTGTTTTGGTTCATGCATACAGTGGATGCAAATTCCCTTAATGCGTAGGGAATAAAACACTTGTAGTAATACCCCACGTTACGGTATATGCAGATATTAGTCTGGTTTGTGGCTGTATTATCTTGATCTGGAAGGTAATATAATAATATAGATAACTAGCTGACCCGGCAATGCTATATTAAATGAAAATATATTTACATATAAATTTTAAACTGCTGTTTCATTCATTTTCAGTTGGAAAGGGTGAGAGGGGATGCGCTTTGGAAAACATATGGAGGCAGTATTTTTCTGTTTGTTTCAAAGTATAAGTGTACAAATTCTTATCTAAATATGATAAAAAATGTGGTTTGCCTAAATTATGGGGTAAAAAGGTAATGGGGTTGGAAAGGGGGAGAGGGGATGAATATTCGGAAACCATACGTAGGCAGTATTTTTCTGTTTGTTTTAAAGTATAAGTGTACAAATTCTTATCTAAATCGGATAAAAAATGTGCTTTGCCTAAATTATGGGGTGAAAACGTAAAGGGGTTGGAAAGGGGGAGAGGGGATGAATATTCGGAAACCATACGTAGGCAGTATTTTTCTGTTTGTTTTAAAGTATAAATGTACAAATTCCTATCTAAATCGGATAAAAAATGTGGTTTTGCCTAAATTATGGGGTGTTATGGGGGAATAGGGGGTGACTTTTTGGAAATTTTTTTCACAGGAACCTTCGTAGACGCACACTCGAAAACTCTCCAAAGTTTCATTGCAATCTGATAAATGGTATAGGAATGCATAGAAGACGAACAAACCTACAAACATTGATTTTTATATATAAGAAGATGATTATATTGTGAGCTTTTAAGAACAAATTAATAACAATAGCATTACCATGTTTAATATAATTAAATCGGTTGTAAAAAGATGTACAGTGAGATTTAACTGATGTTCTTCGACTAACGCGACATTTTTAACATCGGCTATAGCAGAAAATAAAAATAAATAGGCGTGTTAAATATCATTATAATGCACTATATGCATATTAACTAGATTATTTTTTTGAAGTAACTTGATTAGTCGTTTAAACAGTGACGATAAAGCTTACTTTCTCTGAAAGTTAATATGAAGAAGTAATATGAGTTCCACCTCGTTCCATAGTAAGGATTTCACATTAATCTGTATCTTATATGCTGTCAACCTCTCTATAGAAGGTCTTGCAGTAACCCGAGTGGCGAGGACTTGTCAGGAGCCGCCCACACAACTAGAGAGAAGATCGTCTGCAACAAATGACTCATTTCATACTTTGGAAGAAACACCATTACGTGAATTCTGAGTTACTGCTAACACTGGAGAAAACACAGAAACGGGTAGTAGTAAAAATTAATTAAAAACTATACTAATCTACTTTATAATTTCGTAAGGTCACCCACTCACCTCGATAGCTATTGGCTGGAGAACGGTGTCACGTGTCAGCCTTTGCTCACAACACAGCGACCAGAGATACCATTAGAAGGAATTCGTGGTTATGACTACAATTTAATAACTAAGCAACTGCTACCAAATTAATTGACATAATAGATTCATTAAGTTTCCTTTTTATAGCGTTTCGTAGTTAAAAAATTTTTAATAAATTTTGCGGCTGATAAAACGTGGATCTGCTTTTCAGTGACATGTTACTAATTAAAGCAACTTAATAAAACTTAAAAAAATTAAATTACTCAAAGTCTCTGCTTAACCACGAATGCCAATTTTCATTTCGGCTTAGGATAAATTTCAGTTTAATTACAAATTTCACTAATGTTGTTGCTTGACCAAAATTTATGCATTACGGTTTATTTGCATTTAAGGCATTTTACTGACCACTTTCGTTATTGGTCTTTATTTATGTTCGCTGTATGTGAGTTATTACGTTATTTTAAGTGGACATCAGACCAAATGTGTCACCGAATCGACTATTCTGGCAACTTATTTCTGCGGAGTTGCTCACCTGTTTCATAATATGGAATGTGTATTACGTTCTCTGGCCGTCACAGATACTATGACCAATGTTTACATTATGAGTGTTTGCCCAGTCTCAATATTAAACAACGTAATGCTTTAGAAGCAAACAGGATTTTTTTTTTTTAATTTGGAGATTGAACATAATGGTCAAATACAAGTCAAGTTCGTATTTAAGCAAGTTCGAGTGTATGACCTTTCAAACAGTTACACGATAGCGCGATCGTTCCTGTCCGTGTTTAATACCTACCTCTATTAATGCTTCTGACTTCTTAAAGCTCAAGAGATTTTATTCACCCTAAGGCCGGCATTACACTGTAAAAGATCTTTGTCAAAGATCTTTGATAAAAGATATTTTATAAAATATTTTACAGTGTAATGGGGCATATTTTATAAAAGATTTCTTTTATAAAATTTCTTTTACAAAATGTAAGACGCTTGCATTGTATTTTATAAAAGATTTCACCACCCTGCAAACGTAACCAAAGAAAATGGCGTAAGGGACATTACGAAAGTTGATTATGGCTGTCGAATCCACGAAAATCTTTATTTCTGAGTATGAACAGAAGGAAATGTAGTAAACTCAGAAACATATAGACTATAAGATTAGGAATAAAAAGGTGAACACTTACGAAAAGTTAATTAGTTCTATGATAGAAGGCTGTACTGTAGAAGACGTAAAAAGAGAAAATTAATGTGTTAAGAAACTAATATTTGACACCCAATAGTATATATGGGGAAATAATTCTGATGTAGAAATTTCTGAAAATATTGTGGTAAGAATTTATTGGATGTATACTTCAGCATCAACCATAATTTTTATAATTTGGTATGTCCTCACATTGCAGTTCTTTCACTAAACTTTGATGATCTCCTATCATATCAAGTCTCGTAACCCACAGTCTAACCTAAATATGTTTACTTCTGTTCTTTATCTTCAATAAAATGCATATTGTAACAGTTGCACTAACTGGGTCAGCAAAAGCTTACGAGTTAACTCCATTCATTTCAGAGAACTATGACGAAAAATTTTATATTATGTAATGGGACTGAAAAAATGTCTTTGATAAAATAAATATGATAAAATCTTTTATAAAAGATCTTGGACAAAAATCTTTTACAGTGTAATGCCGGCCTAAGGGTGAAACACAGGTCAAGCTTATATTTGGCCAAAGATCAGATCAACCTGTCATAATCTTTCATCGTAAAAACTGGAACTATTCTAGACCCGTGACGATACGCAAAAAAACAGTCACGGGCTTACACTAGTCATAATAATAATTCCGTGTGGTCGCCATGACCTGGTGACAGGTTTTCTATTGAAGCGCGCATCCTCCCTGTTATAAACTACTTGATCTAACCCGGTAGTCCTACCGTGTACAGGGGACCTAGTATATGTCGAATCCGAACCAAGGAAGCGTTATGGTGCACTCACATTACACAGCAACTTCTGCCAGAGGTGAAGGTCGGGCAGGTATTCGAACCTGGGACCTTTCGACCTTC
>JARYHS010010554.1:0-17626 GCA_031002005.1 Vandiemenella viatica
TTCATTACTTTGGAAGATAATTCGAGAAGTTTTAAATATTGGCAGTTTGCATGGTTGTCTGGTGACTTCAGCATCCACCAAGTCCGTGGGTTTAGGGAGGTAGGACCCAGTTTTAAAGCATGGGTTGAAACTGGTCGTCGTCTAATGACGTCAGCATCTGCCGGGTCCGTGAACTTGGGGGTGTAAACCTCAAATTCGGAAGCATGGTGCACTTGGGAGAAAGACGCACCTAGCCTTCTGGGCGGTTAGTCCACCGTTGGCCGTGGAGTAGGTGAGTCCGTCATGAAAGTGAACAGTCAGTCGAGTCGACGAGAACGCGTGTTCGCGCTCAATCATTATGATAAAGAATTAATTTTGTAGAAGGTGATTTCTTTGGTGATATGAAGGAACTTAAGTAATGAAGAAAGTATTTGCAGAATTTTATATGAATTGTTTCGTGATGAGTCATAGGTATGGTCTGAGAACTAGTAAGGGTGTTGTATGAATGAAAGAGCGCGTGTTATTCAGTCTAAATTTATTGGATGCATTTCCTGTAATCTAAAAGGATCGAAGTACTGATAGCAAACTTTCATAAAGGTTGGGGGTTGGAGCGAGATTATCTTATTAACTATTAAACGCATGTGTTTCAAATAAGAAGGTGCATTTTCATTTCATTTAACCAACATAGCAATGGTTAGCGACCGTTGGAGAAAGAACCAGAATCTAGTGAGTGCGTGGAAGCTTTAAGGTTCACAGTGAGTATTGTAGCTGAACCACCAGCATAACCGCGACAAAGTCCCTCTTTCTCAACCAGTTCTCTCTTGGCGTGGGATCCATGAATCAAATTCTTTCCTGTTCCTATTACTTTCTAAGCTCTTTTCCAGAAATATTCTCCCTGCAACCCTTCCAACAACCCTCCACTTTTAACAGATCTCCAAAACTGAAAAATATAATTTTCAACAAATACCAGTAGCCTGTTTTTCATAAATCACCACATGGCACCTTTCCTTCTGATAAGTCTGGTTGCAAACAACAGAATATGCATTCAGTTCACAAGCTACTGCAATAACACCACCAATGAAACCTACCTTATTGTGGGCTATATCACCAGTAGAATTATCCATCTCATACACCTGCTCATCTGCGTCCATTGTCCAAATTCATACGTCGGTCTCACAATGGTTCAGGTATTCATCGGTATGGGTAATCAAAGACTATTTACACAAACAATCTAAAACGCCTAGCTGACCTTGTTCATGTGATAGGAAACCCTCTACGATACTTGGTTGCTTTAGTGATGATGTGCCAGAAATCGCTGGGCCTGCAAATGGGGTGTTTCCTATTTTCCAAGAGTTCAGTATTTTTATCGTTAGTTGCTGGCTATTTTTTCCTTATTAATGAATTTTGCTTTAAATGCAAAATGTAGATCAATTTTATAGAAGCCCTCAGTGGAAACATAGTGAAAATAGATACTTTATTGGTTGGGATTAATTTGAAAACTACCCCGTTTTTAATTCAAAAACTACAATGTAAAAGCTATGTTCACACTTGGATACTTATGCCAGAACTTGCAGGATTTGCATATTTAACAAGTTGTGGCACTTTACCTCATACAAACTGCTCATACGTGTGATAAATGTTGGAGCATGTCATAAAAATCCCTCATTATTTTGGTATTTGCTCATTTTAACTTGGTATCTCTTTCACACAAGTGCTTATTAGCCAACCCTGACATAACCAACATTAGTGATATAGGCTGTATATGGAAGGTTGCCATTGTTTGTTCACTCAGTTTTGTTAATTTCCAATATTATTGGAGTAGGCACCATGTGTTTCTTGTCTAGATGAGAATTGTTATTACCACCAACTGCTTTCCTTTTACATAAGATTCAAGGCTCCCTCAGCGTTAGGTAATAATGTAGTCATCTTGGGTAACTAGACGAGTGAGGTGGGTGTTTTTACCCGATATTTTGGTGACTGGAAACTCTGTCCCCATCTTCTGGTGGTCACCAGAAGACGGCGACAGATTCCGATCACTGAAATTTCGTGTGAAAACACTCTGCTCACTCAGCTATATTACCTTCCTTTTCCTATAGCAACTGTAATGTCTGTACTTGTTGGATGGTTCTGTTGGATATGCTGTACTTTGATTAAACAAACTTTCTTAATGTTTTCATAAGATTTGCAAAGCATTTCTTCTTTCCTTGTTCTGTGGTTCTGTGTGCTAACTGACACCTGAAGTTCAGCTGCATGGGTTTTGTAAGGTATCCCTCGTTCTATTTTTCATATTTCGTTAGAATCCGGTCAAGTTTAAGGTTAGTTGGAGTACACGATACCACACGTAAAATCAAGTTAACAGCACTTCGGGTATAATAAAGTGAATAAATAACACATACACAGCATAAATAAACTATAAATTGCCATAAAGACATGATAGTTCAGCAGGAAATAGGTTATTTCACATAGGAGTAAATTTTTAATAACAGATACTAACGTTGGTTGGCGAGATGTTTTGAGCAGATTTAAACGAAGTAAATGTTAAATAATTGCAAATAGAATGCATAAATAAACCTTTTATCATGTTTAATACACATTATTTCAGAGATAAATAAGTAATTTCAGTAAAGGAAAAATCTAACTCATAAATTTTGGCATATTCCAGTTTTAGTATTCCTGAAGAGATTTCAGTACAGTAAAGACAATAAAGAACCTATATTACACAGGCCTAGACTCACTATAACCATAACTTCAGAAATAAATATAGTTTAGTAGGATTTTTAAAGAAATAAACTGGATGATAAAATGACAGTCTGAAGCAGAATGAAAATAATTCATTGTAATGAAACTTGACCATCTAAAGCTCCAAAAACAGCAATAATAATCCCTGAGACAGCCTAGTAGATAAATTAATAGATTTCTGATAGTTTTAAAGCATCTAATAACCACAAGAAGTAATTATATTGGATTTTGAATACTCATTTGCTTAAACAGTTCACTTAAATAATTTTGGTCTTTTAAGTAGTTTCAGGTTTAAAAAGTAGAAAAACAAGCAGTAAATAAAATAATCTTTCAGTTTTAATAGGTTTTAAATAGTTTCAGTCTGTAGAATATGAAATATCAGTGAGTAAATAGACGCCGGTAAATCGATCAATTTGGTCAACCTTTCGGAATTAATTCTAACACTTTTAAACCATTTCAAAAGCGCTAAGAACATGTAAATACCAGTTAACACCCATAATTAATTTTCTAGACACATTTTAAGACATTTTACTAACCTGTTGTATGGTAATCCAATTTTTGAAGCAACTTTCTACAGACACTGCACACATAAAATGCTTCCACACGGATTGTAAACATTGCCACGCGATATAAAGTAGCTAATAAATTAAAATAGCCATAGAGAGAATCAAATTCATCTAAATCAGATAATTTCCAACGTTCTGAGTAGTTTTAAATATAATCTTAACACGTAAAAATTGAACACCCAGTTTTGGCATTTTATTATTCAAAAGCCTACTTGAATTCCGGGTTATAAAACAGTTTGCCGTAACAATCCATTCTTTTAGCTTTACACATATTAATTTCACGCATCATTTAAAGCCATAGTACCGATGTTATGATTTTCCTAAAAACACTCGACATAAAAACACACGTGTAAATCACTAAATAATTTATTGTGTCTCAGAATAATAGCTACAAAGATAAAATAAACTTCAGAATACGCGTTTAATTCAGGCTACACTTTGATAATTTTTCCGGCTTGATATTCCATAAACTTTCGGAGTTATAAATAAAAACATAAATTTTAGTTACACTTGATTGTTAGAATTACTCTGTTTACCTTAACTCAACAAATTTAAACAAAGTTCATATGTAGAGACAGTCTAAAATCAGGAATAATATTTTAGACATAATTTCAAGTTAATTACTAAAGCCGATTTTAAATAAGAAGATAACAGATCACTGACTTAGGTGGTAGGCAATATAACACATCCATATTTGGTAATTTGTTGAAGCGAGATGTACCACGTGACCCCAAGCTAATATAAGGCAGCTTAGAGGTGGGGATTTGGTCGGTTGTCTTCAGTCTCATTTGTAACTCGGTGGCGAACGCACGTCTTGTGTGGGATTAGCGCGGGCTGGCGGAACGGGCGGAAACGAACCAAACCGGTCGAAGGAACGCTACACAGCAGCCATGTTGTAATTTTCTGGTGAACAGTTCTAACCATGGAATTTGTCCGTTAGTTCAGTTTTGACTGAATTTTTTTTTTCTTTATTCTCACCTTGTAATTCTTTTTTCAGGTTTGCGTGTGCTTATTTCTACATTATTTTTATTTTGTGTGTGCATTTTGGGGGAAATTTGGATTTTTGGGTATTGTTTACCAACATCTTCGAAATTTTTTTGTGAACAGCTGTTCTGGCTGTGAGGTTCTGTTTACGCATTTTTGTTTTGGGAGTGTGTTTTTGTGTTTTCCTTGGTATCTCAACATTTATTTTGTGGAAGATAGTAGGTTAATATTAACATTAAGCTTCACTTTTGGATTTTTTTTTCTTTCCTCTCTGTTTAGAAAATTTTTTTTTTGCTGTTCTCATTCCCGTAAATTCATAATGGCTTCCAATCAAGTTCCTTCTGAAACTATTGCCGGTACTAGGAGGAAACTACTGCAAATCCCCAGACATGGAACCTAATATGTCCCAACTTGCTTCACAGCCTGAGGATATCCTCGACCAAATTTCTTCCGCTGTTATCCCAACATAGTTTGGACAACCCACCCGATACTACATCAGATGACAGAACGATACCATTCCAGTTCGGGAAGACTTTCAACCTGAACAACAGCAACCTAGCCAATTTCAGCTTGCCCATATGGCAGAAAATATACCACAACTTAGTGATACTGACTCTGAGGTTGAACTTGAAGGCGACATACATGGGGTGCAAAGACTAGATTTACAACTACTTAGCGAGGACCGTAGTAATTCGGAAGACCATTCCATTGCGGGTTCGCATGGCAGCTTGTTAGGGGGTTTTGATGAACATGGAAACCCGGTTACAGTAGCCAGGTCCCAGGCACCGTTAGAATAAGACGCTACACAACCAGAGGCACACACGCTAGTACCAGTTCAGGTGGAACCACCCACACCCCCAAGACCTCCTATGAATACACAGTCACAAGCGGTAACAACACCTAACATGGATTTACAAACTATTCTTATGGCCTTTCATTCTTTCAGTAATAAGATTGAACAACATAGTGAGAAGTTTGACTTAAAACTAGACCAACAGTCTCAAGCCACACAGGCTCAGGCCCAAGCCACACAGGCTCAGGCCCAAGCCACCCAGGACTTAAGCACCAAGTTTGACCACAAATTAGACCAACAGGCCCAAGCCACCCAGGACTTAAGCACCAAGTTTGACCAAAAATTTGCACAACAAAATGAAAACATTGCCCAAAAGTTGGATAAACAAACTCAAGATCTTGCTGATCTCAGAGACACCACCCACCAGCTTAGTACACAATTTACCCACCATTTAGTCGAGTTCAAACAACTTCAAAATAATTCTTTACAACAGGAGGCACAATTTCAAGCCCTCCAACAGACAGTTAGAGATCAGTCATAGGAAATTCAGACAGTTGTTAAGAAACACTTAGAGATACATTCAAAAGATTTTAATGAGCAACTCCAGTCACATGAAAATATTTTGCAAGAATGCCAGAAGGATTACAAACATTTGCGAAGTGAATTCCAAACTGCATTAGTAAATTCCACTAATCTGTGGAAGACTGAAATTGGGGAGCTTTTTCATAAGGAGGTGCAGAAGATTAGTGATAGTTGCATGAATAGTGAAACCCAATGGAAAACTTTACTTGCACAACAGAACTCATCTTGCAATCAGAGATTCCAGACACTCCAGGACACCACAGAGTCTTTATCAACTCAGGTTTCCGACTTTAAAGCTACAACGTTGGAATCCCTTGACGCTCATACCCAAAGAGTTGACACATTAGAGTCCACAGTAGATAAGGAAATTAAATCCCTTCGTAATGAGGTTGTTATAGTACATTCAGATATGCACACCCTTAATAATAATGTTAAGCAAATTAACTCACAATTCCAGGATATTGTATCCATTGTCGATACTTGCACCAAAAATATGGTTGACCTGCAAAGCATGAGTAACAAAGCAAGTGACAACCTCAATGCCCTGACCCTGGTGGTAAACAATAATACTACCTCTACAACTGCCCTGGCGGAACATGTTGATGGCCTGCAGCAACAACAGGACCAAAATTCTGAACAAATAACAGTGTTGTCCACTCATGTCGAAAAAGTTAAAACTGACTTGCAAGATTGCCATGCGAAAGTACAGCAATTAACCACACAAGGTTTACCTGTTTCCCACATACCAGACTTTACCTTATTAAGTAGTACCAAACTTCAGGTACAGAATTTTTCAGAAAGAGGCCCAGTACACCCAGTAGAATTTATTAAAAGCTTTGAGGCCTACAGACACTTTCAGTTCCTACCAGATGTTGAAAAAGTAGAAACTGTTTTCCAACACCTTGACCAGAATGCCAGAAACTGGGGTGTACAACACAAACATTCCTCCCAAACATTTGACCAGTTTAAACAAGCCTTCCTTCAACGGTATTGGTCTAATACTACCCAGTATGAAGTGAAACGCAATATTATTTCAGGTAACCATTTTAACCCAGAAGGTGAGACCACCCTATCTGATTTTTTCCTTAAGGAGGTGGTAAAGCATGCCATCTTACTGTACCGATACCGGAGGAGGATCTTGTTCATTATATCCTCGCTAGGCTCCCTGAGCATATTCAAGAGTCCCTGACCCTAAGAGATATACACACCATTGCAGAAGCTGAAAAAACCCTGCATATGCTTGATATGCAACAGGCTGCTAGGAAATCTCGTGCCCCTCACAGGAAAAAGAATTTTAACAATAACAATCACAATAATAGTAATACCCATGGCGGTAACCATTTTCCCCAACCCCATCGAGACTATAATATACCACCACTCATTCCCCCTTTCCCCAACCATTTTGGCCCTGTACAGGCTCAACCGTTTGAAAGCAACTTTACCCAGAATTCCCAAGACTTTATACCATCCCAACATTTTAATAATAATAACAATGGCCACTATAACAATTCCCACAGAGGCGGGACAAATAATAGAGGATTTTTCAGAGGTAGAGGTCGAGGAGGACCTGTTCCCTCACATGGTAATTACCAACCACACACTTCCCAACATGATCATACTAGGAATGACACAAAGGAAATAGTAAAAGACAACCAGGACCAAAGGCAACAACATTCAAAAAACTAGGTTTGGCCAATGTTTTGGTCCACACGGCGGCAGAAACTTTTCAAGGACCACTCACCCCATTGAATATCAATACTTTGTTTCATAACAATCCAAGAGCAGATTTGATACAGGAAGAGGATGATAAGGAAATTGATGAATTAGTCCAAGTACCCATTTTACCCATCTGTGCCAAAGGCTTAACCATTGAGGTACTTTTAGATACTGGTGCAGACCTTTCTTGTGTTTCAGAAGATTTGTTCAATACACTAAATGCTATCTCCCCTGTCCCCTTTTATGAAGTCCCACCCATGGCAGCTATGACTGCAACCGGCAAGAAGAGTAAACCCATTAGGATTCAAGCCCTGTTAGAAGGCACCATTGAAGATATCCCCTTTGATTTTAAAGTATATGTAGTTCCTGGACTTCAACCCCCTTGCATTTTTGGTATTGATTGGTTGCACCATGTAGCAGCTGTTTTACACTGTGACACACAGATTTTATGGCTTTCTTTGGATTCAAAACGCTTCTCCCTTCATTTACAACAAGGATGGCGGAATAAAAATACACCCTCCATTCAAACTCTCTATAAATCTGCGGCAGTAAACATTAGTAGTGAACCTGATTTTCATGACAAGGTCATATCATTTTGGGTAAACAAATTGAACCTTGCTCCTGGAGAAGATGTGTTAACTAGGGTACTTAAAGATGTCCCTGATCAATATAGAGATAAAATGGCCAGCCTCATAGAAGACTTTGAAGATGTTTTCAGTGATACACCAGGACTTATTAAGAATTATCAGTGCCGTTTCACAGTCAATTGTTCACAACCGTTTTTTATTAAACCATACCCTATCCCTATTGCTAAACGTCCCATGGTAGAAGAGGAAATTAATAGAATGTTGGAATGGGGAATTATTGAAAGGTCGACCAGCCCATACAACAACCCCTTGGTAGTAGTTATTAAATCTGACCAGTCTGTGCGCCTAGTCCTTGATGCACGCACCCTAAATAAATACTTGCAAACTGAAAGGGATCACCCACTACCCATTGACGAAATCTTGCATAACTTCCATGGGAAGAAATTTCTCACTAGTTTGGACCTCACCTGTTCCTATTGGCAAGTTCCCATAGTCCCAGAGTCACGCCAATACACAGCTTTCACCTATCAAGGCCGCTCTTTCCATTTCCGTGTCCTCCCATTTGGGTTGAATAATGCGGTAGCTAATTTTATCAGAGCACTTGATTTGGTTTTAGGCCCCCAGCTGTTAAGCAAAGTTTATGTTTACTTCGATGATATCCTCATCGCCAGCGAGACCATAGAGGATTAAGAAAGGGAGGCATGACAGTTAAATTAAAAAAGTGCATTTTCCTTACATCCCGTATTGAGTTTTTAGGCCACATCATAACACCCCAAGGAATCACAGCTGCACCTGATAAATTGGCAGCCATTAAGAATTTCCCCAGACCTCAGAATAAAACACAGTTAAGAAGCTTTTTAGGTCTTTGTGGGTACTACAGGAAATTCATCCCCAATCAAATTTTGAATAGCCCACACTTTCAACAGCTACGTAAGCAAAATTCCACTTGGAAGTGGACCCCAGCGTGCGAAGATGATTTTCATAAAACCAAGGAAGCCCTCCTCCAGAATATTGTTTTACATTCCCCAGACTGGAGTTTACCCATATGTTTATCCACAGACAGTTCGGACTACGGCTTGGGTTTGGAGATTTTTCAAGAGATTCAAACAGATTATGGTCTTGTTAAACATACTATTGCCTATGCCAGCAGGCTACTAAACAAAGCAGAAAGGAATTACTCCATCACTCAGAAGGAAGCATTAGCAGTCATCTGGGCTTTCCAGAGGTTTAGGTATCTCCTGTTAGGCCGTAAAGTAATTATCTATACAGACCACAAAGCCCTTTCTTTTCTTCATAAATGCAAACTGCTTAATGGCCGCCTCACCAGATGGACCCTCCTCTTACAGGAATTTTCCTATGAAATCAAATATATCCCTGGGGAAGACAACATTGTTGCTGATACACTGTCCCGATTACCGGAAGGGTTGGAATCTACTAAGTCAGAAGAAGGGAATCCTCACATATACTATATTAAAGGAGTTCAGTTTGAAGATGAGATGAAAAGTGTTTTTAAAACTATGAAACTGGAGCAGATGCTGGACCCAGCCCTCAAAGAAGTCATTGATACATTAGCCATAGCACCCACGGACCATAAACTATTTTCCTATTATACCTTTAAGAATGGAGTACTTTTTCAGAGGACTTCGCCCTCAGCCACACACTGGCGGCTATGTATTCCTGATCATCTTATTGACAAAGTAATTAAATATCAACACTTTAGCCATGGCCATTGTGGCCCCCGCAAATGTTTTCAAATCCTCAGAGAGTACATTTATTTTCCCAACTTACATAAGAGAGTGATGAGGATACTCGAGTCTTGTAAAGTTTGCCAAGTCAACAAGGTTGACACCGTACAAAGAGCAGGTGAACTGCAGCCCATTATTCCTACGGAACCCCTACAATTATTAGCGTTAGATTTGTTTGGACCCCTACCCCGCTCTAGAGGAGGCGTAATTCATATTTGTGTGATTCTTGATGTCTTCTCTAAGTATGTGAAATTGTATCCCCTTAAGAGAGCTACTACAGACATCATCTTTTCAAAAATTTCCCAGCACTATATTACACAGGTTGGACACCCACAGGCAATACTGACTGATAATGCCCCCCAGTTTTCCAGCAAACGATGGTCAGAGTTCTTAGAATCCCTCCACATTAAGACAGTAAAGACTGCATTTTACCACCCACAATCCAATCCCGTCGAGCGTGTTATGAGAGAGCTTGGGAGATGGTTTAGGACGTATTGTGCCGAGAACCACAAAAGCTGGGCCTTACAACTCCCCCATCTCGAAGATGTTTTGAATACTTTGCCCCACTCAGCCACATCATTGTCCCCACACGAAATCTTGTATGGAAAAAAGCCACCAAATCTTATTACAGATCTCATTCCATTTCCTGAATCACAGTCAATGGCCCAAGATCAGATTTTAAAGGTCGCTTTGCAACAGCTGAAAGAGCAGGCGGAGAAGAGAAAACTCAGGCATGACAAGAATATTACTCACACTGCTTACGCAATAGGAGACCTTGTTTTAGTCCACAAGTATGTCAAATCCTCAGCCCTCAACGAGGAAATTAAAAAGTATTTCCCCTTATATGAAGGTCCTTTTCTCGTAAATGATGTGAGACATACTAATACTTATACACTAGTGCACCCCGATACCAAACAACTCAAGGGTCATTACCATGTATCAGCGTTAAAACCGTTTCACCCTGATCCGGAGACTTCAATCCAAAATACTTTGTAATACCCTCAGGGGCGCGTACATCTTGACGTGCGTGGGCTGGCATCCACGAGGTCCCCAGCTGTGATTGCCTGTACTTCTTTTCCTTTTCCGGGGCAATCTCACCTTTTTCCCTACACCCTTTCCTTTCATCATCCCGCATACCCTCAGGGACATGCACCTAGCATGCGTGGTATGGCGTCCACGAGGTCCCTAGCTGTGGCTGTCTTTCCTTCCTTTCCGCTCTTGGGACAGCTACTTCCAAACATTTTTTCTGTCGGCTACCCTCAGCCAACTCTTCTTTCTTCGACAACCCTCACAGGTTCTGTCATTTCCCTCACTTCTGAGGCAGATATGGTCACCACACTCCTGATTCAGTTTCGGTATTCTGGTTTGATTGAATGAGGCGGAGATTCTGTTTTCTTCAGTTCAGCAACAGCTCCTGGTGCTGATTGGGCACGGCACGGGAGTCTGTTTTGGTGTTCACTGTTCAGCAGGTGATGTAAGTTACCCGAAGGTCAAGCCATGGTTTACCTAAGGTCATGTTACCTATAATCTGGATGTATTAAAAAATGGGAAATTTCAACCTTTTTGCAGAGGTTATCTCCAACGACTCCTGGTGCTGATTGGGCACGGCACGGGAGCTATGTCTCGTTTTCCATTCACCAGCGCGTCTGTCAACTGACAGTTGAGCCAGTCTTTCCGACTAGTAGGATTCCTTATGTTTGTATCATCATCTTCCGAGATCAATGCATTCTAGATTCACATAATCCGATAAGGCCTCTTCCTGATGTGTGAGTCCTTTGGGTAAAGGCAAAGGAGAGGTATTGTTCCTGTTAAAATGTTCAGATGATTTTGACGTGAGAGTTTGTTGACATTCCGACACCGCCATTCCATACCGGTATGGGTCGAAGGGTCTACGGACCAGGACTACGTTTTCTGAGTTAAAGCTTGTTGTTTGTGAACGGGCAGTTTTGACATTCCGATTTCGCTATTGTGCAAGCACAAGTCGAAGGGTCTACGGACCGGGACCATGTCCGTTTCTAATCTTCGCGTTGACATTCTGTGATGTTTGTGGTGTTTTGACATTCCGACTTCGCTACTTTGTGCCAGCTCAAGTCGAAGGGCCTACGGGCCAGGACTACTTTCCGGTTTGGTTGTTTCCTTTTGACCATATCGTCACCTCCGCTATCTTCTTTCCTTCTTCACTTCTTCTTCTTCTTCCCCTTCCCCCACATACTCACTATGCATACAGCGGTATACATATACCTATCAGGTTATTCCACCCACATTTTTGATAATAATTTTAAATTTCTTTCAATAGAAAGATCCGATATAGGAGTGATATGACTAGAAAATACGACATCAAAGTGTTAATCTTAAGTTGAAAGTACAAACTTAATTTGAATAAGAGAGTGGAGATCACCAGTGACTCTATAGTGTCCCCAATAAAATGGCCCACCCCAGTATGACCTCCAAAGCGAGGATGACCCACCCCATGAGAATTATGACCTCCAACGAGAGGATAGCCCTCCCTATTCTTCCCTCCACAGAGAGAGATGACCCTCCCCACTTTACCCCTAAGCATTACCCCAGAGAGGGAATGACCCCATTATTGATACCACACAGGGCGACCACACCCCACACTTAGTGCTTGACTGGCAGAGACCGGCATGACACTCCCTCCCAAGTCCCGATATACATATTTTCTTTTCCCCCTATGGCGCCCTTGTTGGTTACACACCCCCATTTCCCCATTCCCCATATACACATAAGACACAGAGTGGTTAACACACTTTTAGGAGAGGCGAGTGAACACGATCAATTGAAGGACACGTGTGAGAGCAGGACACAGCTGATACTAGTTCCTGCACTCCTATAAAGGATCGGAATTGATATTATCTCAGCGCCACATTTATTTTGATGCCCCAAGTTATTCCATTGAGATGGTTCTTTCATTATGTTCCCTGAGTATATTACTAACTTTACCACATTTCCCTATTATTATTACTATCCCACAATAGTTTTAGTTCCCCATTATTATTATTGACTACATTATTACCCTTGGGCCAGGAAGCGTAGACTTACCTGCGAATCCCTCAATATTCATATTATTTCCCCAAAAGATTATTATTTTCCCACTATATTACTATGTCCATGATGACATTATAGGCATCGGCCCAGAGAGGAGATGACCTCATTTATATATTACATTGCAATAGGAATACGCAGGGTGACCTCATTTTTGTGTACATGAACATAGAGGGGGTGCAGTAGGAGAGTCAGAGGACATACCTGGTACATCCCATAGATGGGCGTCACACATTTCCCCATTCCCCACACTTTGAGAGTGACTGTACAGGAACAGCACGAGCCCACCACATTTTCCCATAGGCGCCACTGTCGTTGTTCATTCACACATTATTAGAATTAAGAAAAACATAGAACACACAGTACATCAACATACTCTAAGGAGATTTGCGCTGACATAACTGAGTTGTTTACAAGTAATGTACTTTCTGAGATGAGATTTCGAGGTGGATTTTAGTTTTGTTTTTCATTGTGGAAGATGGATCGGAGAACTTGTTTGAGTAGATATATTTACCCTTGTGTTTTTAATAAGATGTAACATGGGGAAGACTTGGAGAAGGCGAGATTTGAAGTTTATGATGATAGGAGGCATACATATACCCCACACTTTTCACAAGTGATACCCAACATTTATATATATATCCCCTTACAAATGTTATGATAGTGAATTTTATACACCTTGGCATACTAAATGAGAATTAGACGACATACTATTCTTCATACACTACAGTTAGACATAACTTACTTCATATACACCTACCTGGGTTTATAGTAATACCCATTTATATCGCATGTAGCGATTTTATATTTTCCCATATGTAGAACACATTTCCCTATTGTTACTATGAACCAGTGTACTGGTTCCCCGCAACTTTGTTGCCACTACTATTACCCTGATTTTGTCGCAGCAGTGTACTGCTGGAAGGAAACTGCGTTTCCACTAGTTCTAAGTTCCTATTGGTGGATATATTCTATAAACTCTAACAACCAAGTTTCAAGATATTTCTATTGTTTAGTTTTCATACTATCCTGATTCTTGTTTCAATATTTTTCTTTAGTATTAAGTATAGTCCCATTTTGTAAAGCCAGTCCTGGGACTGATGTTTTCTTTTCAATATTGTAATTTTTTTGTTTTATAGGTACTTCTTATAATCATTGTTCTTCTTAGAACCTGCCTATCTTCGGATGTCGGCAATAAGCATTATTTTCTAAGTCTATGTAGTCATTTACTACTATTTTTTGGTTTTGTTCGTAAGTTCCCT
Organism: Vandiemenella viatica; assembly: GCA_031002005.1. NCBI lineage: Eukaryota > Metazoa > Arthropoda > Insecta > Orthoptera > Morabidae > Vandiemenella > Vandiemenella viatica. Next base: position 14,017 of record JARYHS010010554.1, read on the forward strand.
TTTTGTATGTTTAGGTTAAGTGTCAAGATATGATAGTGCTCACACACCGTGTTTGTTTTGTTTTGAATTGTTCGCAGACTGACTGACCGAGGTCCTAGGGGCCACTGCTGTGACAGGAACCCGGGACACGAATACTTCTCGGCAGTTTTAGGGACCTTTTGGTTTATATAAAGCTTTAGCACTACGATCTGCGACCGTGAAAGGACTTGGGCATTTAACCCATTGGTTTTAACAAAGTATAAAGGACTTGGGTATTAATCCATGTTTAGTAAGTGTGTGAGTGAAAGTAGTGATAAGAGAGACGTTCATGTAACGAAGGACAGAGAGTGGCAAAGCCTAATAATTTTCTGTGAAAGACACGATTTTTATAAACTACATTACACATATAATTTTTGTATACACAATTTTGTGCAACATCAGTTTTGTAAAGCATACTATCTTTTTGTAATTTTATGTATGTGTAGATATAAGGTGTACTATTTTTCTTGTATATTTGGTTCTTTAAAGGTTAACGTGATATTGAGTAATTTGGTTTCATGTTTTGAACTTAATTTTTATTCCATACGTGGAATTTTTGGTTTTGAGATATGTGAAAGTTTGATAGTTTTGAGATTTTTATAATAATACAATGTGAATAAGCTTTTTGAATGTTTGATACTGGTAATAATTTCAAGGTGTGAGTGAGTAAAGTTTTAGTACTTTTGTAATAATTTTGGTATGAATGGAGAACAGAGCAACCGCACAAATTTAGGGAGAGTTTAAGTTTAGGGAGAGTTTAGGTTTGGGATTTTTCCAAATTTTTGGAAGTTTTTCAGTAATTTTTTGGGGATTTTTAACTTCTTCTTGGGTTTTTTATTTTTTCAAGATGTTCAGCCAGTTTTTGTTCCAAAAATGACTTCAATCTTCAGGGGGCATGTAAGGTATCCCTCGTTCTATTTTTCATATTTCGTTAGAATCCGGTCAAGTTTAAGGTTAGTTGGAGTACACGATACCACACGTAAAATCAAGTTAACAGCACTTCGGGTATAATAAAGTGAATAAATAACACATACACAGCATAAGTAAACTATAAATTGCCATAAAGACATGATAGTTCAGCAGGAAATAGGTTATTTCACATAGGAGTAAATTTTTAATAACAGATACTAACGTTGGTTGGCGAGATGTTTTGAGCAGATTTAAACGAAGTAAATGTTAAATAATTGCAAATAGAATGCATAAATAAACCTTTTATCATGTTTAATACACATTATTTCAGAGATAAATAAGTAATTTCAGTAAAGGAAAAATCTAACTCATAAATTTTGGCATATTCCAGTTTTAGTAGAGATTTCAGTACAGTAAAGACAATAAAGAACCTATATTACACAGGCCTAGACTCACTGTAACCATAACTTCAGAAATAAATATAGTTTAGTAGGATTTTTAAAGAAATAAACTGGATGATAAAATGACAGTCTGAAGCAGAATGAAAATAATTCATTGTAATGAAACTTGACCATCCTAAAGCTCCAAAGACAGCAATAATAATCCCTGAGACAGCCTAGTAGATAAATTAATAGATTTCTGATAGTTTTAAAGCATCTAATAACCACAAGAAGTAATTGTATTGGATTTTGAATACTCATTTGCTTAAACAGTCCACTTAAATAATTTTGGTCTTTTAAGTAGTTTCAGGGTTTAAAAAGTAGAAAAAACAAGCAGTAAATAAAATAATCTTTCAGTTTTAATAGGTTTTAAATAGTTTCAGTCTGTAGAATATGAAATATCAGTGAGTAAATAGACGCCGGTAAATCGATCAATTTGATCAACTTTTCGGAATTAATTCTAACACTTTTAAACCATTTCAAAAGCGCTAAGAACAAGTAAATACCAGTTAACACCCATAATTAATTTTCTAGACACATTTTAAGATATTTTACTAACCTGTTGTATGGTAATCCAATTTTTGAAGCAACTTTCTACAGACACTGCACACATAAAATGCTTCCACACGGATTGTAAACATTGCTACGCGATATAAAGTAGCTAATAAATTAAAATAGCCATAGAGAGAATCAAATTCATCTAAATCAGATAATTTCCAACGTTCTGAGTAGTTTTAAATATAATCTTAACACGTAAAATTTGAACACCCAGTTTTGGCATTTTATTATTCAAAAGCCTACTTGAATTCCGGGTTATAAAACAGTTTGCCGTAACAATCCATTCTTTTAGCGTCGCACATATTAATTCCACGCAATTTGAAGCCATAGTACCGATGTAATGATTTTCCTAAAAAACACTCGACATAAAAACACACGTGTAAATCACTAAATAATTTATTGTGTCTCAGACATAACAGCTACAGAGATAAGATAAACTTCAAAATGTGCAGTTAAATTCAGGCTACACTTTGATAATTTTTCCGGCTCAATAATCCATAAAACTTCGGAGTTATAAATAAAAACATAAATTTTAGTTACACTTGATTGTTAGAATTACTCTGTTTACCTTAACTCAACAAATTTAAAACAAAGTTCATATGTAGAGACAGTCTAAAATCAGGAATAATATTTTAGACATAATTTCAAGTTAATTACTAAAGCCGATTTTAAATAAGAAGATAACAGATCACTGACTTAGGTGGTAGGCAATATAACACATCCATATTTGGTAATTTGTTGAAGCAAGATGTACCACGTGACCCCAAGCTAATATAAGGCAGCTTAGAGGTGGGGATTTGGTCGGTTGTCTTCAGTCTCATTTGTAACTCGGTGGCGAACGCACGTCTTGTGTGGGATTAGCGCGGGCTGGCGGAACGGGCGGAAACGAACCAAACCGGTCGAAGGAACGCTACACAGCAGCCATGTTGCAATTTTCTGGTGAACAGTTCTTAACCATGGAATTTGTCCGTTAGTTCAGTTTTGGGGTTTTTTCTCGCGGTTATGCTCTGGAATCTCAACTTGTAATTTTTGGAGAAGATTTAAATCCGATTGCCTTGTTAACAGTGACTTATAACATTTATGTGGAAATTTTTGGAGAATATATGACTTTTGATTTCGACTTGAGACTTTCATTAGTAAAATAATACCTTTCTTGCTGAAGGTTAAGCCTGCAAGTGGCGACTGTGGTCAATATTAACTGTTAGCAATAAGTAATTTCAGCACGGTTTCAGAACTTTCTTATGGACTTATAATATTTTTTGGACAACATCTGGTTCAGGTGCATTAGCCGGGTACCTAACCCCAGTATCCCGCTACGCCCTGACAGTTTGGAGAATCATATGGATTTCTTAACCTCTAGTTGAATGAAATATTGAAGCCACTGTAGTCCATGTTTATTGAAATATACTTAATGGTTTGATTATAAGTAAAAATACATCTGTGGACTCCATGTGATGTAATGTGAGCAAAGGCTAGATTTCTGAAATAGAAAACTTTCTAAGACAGACAGTTGAATAAGTATGGGGAGGGGGGGGGACTAGCGGTGATCAATAAATAGATGATCCGAGATCCCTAGATACTAGTTGTTTGCTACAAGGTGAAATCGGCCGCATATGGAATTTTATCCAAGCGTCGACATAGCTGCTGAGCTAATGGATGGGCAGTTTCTGTTCAGTCGAACCAGT
>JARYHS010010557.1:0-12939 GCA_031002005.1 Vandiemenella viatica
ACAAGGCTTCTTTACGTCTCCGCAATCAGCCCTGTTCGTAGCCTTCTTAACGTAACCCAGTAATCCTACCGGACATAGAGGACCCACAGTTCAACACGAAAATCAGAACCAAGTGAGCAGTCTGGTGTAATTCACATCACACAACAACCTATGCCAGAGGTGAAGGTTGAGCTAAGGACCTTTGAAAATCCTCGCTGAGACTGGAATTCAAGCTGGGGACTTTCCACTCCAGTTGGACGCCCTACCACATGAGCAACCAGACCTCTCAAGAAAATCTTATATTACAACATTCTTCAACGCGGACGAAGTCGCGGGTAACTGCTAGTATATATATATATATTGTGGTGGGTGCCTTGGTGGGCAAACCACATTACAATTATCTTTCATACCTTTATGATTAATAATTGTGGATTTTTAATTTTAATTTTTATGAAGGATGGAAATTTATTAATTTGCAAGAATCTCGACGTTAGTTGGAATTTAGGAAAAATTGTCACAATATGACATTTATTTCTTATCACTGGCGATTACAAGTCTGAGCGAATTTACCGTTAACATTAACACAAATTGGCAAAATCATAAAAGCAACGCTCAGAGTTACAATTAGCCGTCATGAGCAAGCAAACAATTGTATATTTACTTTTAAATATCTCAGAATCAAAATGCAAGAAATAATGACAACTGGAAACAATGAAAAATACAAGTTATGACTACCTCAGACAAAGGCATCATAATACTGTGACTTTACAGTTAAAAAGAAAATCATGGGCGCCAGAATGAACAATATATCATTCGAAAATAACTAGTTCTGGCAAATTATGCCGCTAGCTCAGGGGTTTTTACAATTACAAAGTGAGAACATGGACCTATCCTCTCAAAGTCGCTTACGGGTTCTGTTTCACGGAATGCACAATCACATGGCTTGGTCGTAATCAATTACCATTGTAGTTCTGCGTCTGATGTCTGTGATGAGTGTAGCGGACCCACGATATGTGAGATTATCTCACAAGTCGGCTATAGGCATCTCTGGTCTGGCAATGCGCATCATCGCATTACCGGCTGTGTTGCGGTGATAACCTTGCTCCAGCAAGGCAAGCTGCGGTTAGCGAAAGAAGTCAACTTTCCAAGTCAACCTCAGACTGGTGCGATCGAAGTTAGAATCTAGAATCTCAGCTCCTCGCTCTTCGGTCCACGAGGAAACTTCTTGCTCCGCCCATTTGTAGTCTCGAAGCTCACATACAACAAAAATTCCCAGGATTTTGAGTTATACGCTCATTTTGATTGGACCTTCAGGTCGGCACCTAATGTCACGTGATATCCTCGATATGTGATTTGGCCAAAGAATCCAACAGAGGTCGGACATATTCGGCTAAGTTCGCCGGGCGAGAGAACATTCGGGTTTCGGACGGCAGGCTTTTCGCCGAGGTGAGTGACCCATCCCCAGGGAGCAGGGTGTGTGGTCTGGCAAATCCCAAATCCGCGACTTTTGTCGCCAAGGCTCGGGAACACCAAGATTAGCTTCAAGCCTACATAGCTCAATAATTCTTGAATATTCGCTTTGCTACGATACACTGTATAAGTTCACCATTTCATTACAGTCCTCACTTGGAATCTTGCGTACTTTATAAAATTACAACAAAAATCTATTCACGTGGTCGCCCAAGATTTATGTAAATTACTCTTATATTATTACATATATAATAAAAATGCACCTTGTAACGTGGCGACAGCGCGGCTCGTTACAATATGGCCGGCCGTTGGTGAAAAATGAAATTATGGTACAATAATTTTATTTTTAACTACCTAATTCTATCTCCATTGTGACTCAACAAAAACTTAAGCATTTTTATAATTACATTAATTTTAAATGTGATTCCAATAACCATCGGTATTCCTGCCTTGTAAGGTGAATATATAACGGGAGCATATGTCCTTTTGGCCGTCTTACAATTCTTTACAAACAGAAGCACGTGAATTCAGGTAGCCTTCCCAAATACAAAGTTATTAAACACAATACTAAAATATACATGAAAAGAAATTATTTACATACATGTTTAAATAATAATAATCTTGAAAATATCTTGTATCAAATCTTATCATTAAATCACTAAAATGAAACACATTAATAAAACAAAACATTGTCAGAACACTTATGCAGAAAGTGGTTGAACTATACATTGTATTTACAATTTAGCGTGATGTTTTACTCATGTGCATAAAAATAATTCTGCCTTCAACAAACATCCTAAAGATGCTAGAGGTGAGCGAAAATATCTCATTACATTGCGCGGTTTTAATCTCAAAACAACGGAATAGTTTAGTCGGATTCGGTGACGTGATTTGCGTCATGACCGACGGTTAATTCAACAAGCATTTCAGAGAAGATGTGCCCGTGTTCATGGTCAAATATCACACTGTAATCTTAGATTTTAATGACGCGGCATTTACTTATAATTCAACGTGGTGTGGAATGAACGATGTAAGTACATGTTTTCGTTTGTTACGTAAATTATGAACCTTACTCGTTGAATGTTAGGTGGTCTCCTAATTAGTCTTTCATTGGTCGACATCTCTAACTTGTAATATACCGTCTGTGAAGTGATTGCGAATTTTATGGCGAAAGGTAAACTGTATTTGCTCATGGGTATATGTAATGGAATTTCTATAAAATTTACCATTCCCTATGAGACATTATACATATATGCGGTTTGACTGACTTTCGTCATCGTCAACCAAAGTCGCTGTAGCATCTCTGGCATACAAGCGGACAAAATATAACCATTCGCACATAAAATTAAAGGATAATGAATAGCGTGACTATCATTCCTCAGTAACATTACGATTCCTTCACAATGGGTCTATTGATGACTCGAGATTATCTCGACATTCAAAGAATAAAATATTTCCCTTTTTACTCGTGGAATGTTAGGTGGCCTCCTAATTAGTAAACTTTTCTCTTTATTTAGGAGTTATTATAACCCTCTTAACATGTCCGTCTACTCCACGTTTAATGCCGAAAATGCATCCCAGTTAGCGAATATTTTCCTTTTATACACTTATGCTTCTTTAGCTTGTATGAAAAGGTCGTACGCTTTGTGCACAGAACGGTTCGCTCTCAGGTTTTCCGTTTGCCAATACAAAACAATTTCGAGATTTCACGCTAGCAGAATACTACAAATCTATATAAAGCACAGAATATAAACTTTGAAATTATTTTCGTTGAGTGCACACAATCCTGAACTAAATGTATGCTGTCCAACAATAGTTTTAATCTAATTTACGGAATACTATACAATTTACAGTAAGGGTACGCGAAATACCGCTAGAACGAGGCGTGGAACGACTTGTTTCCCTTCTCATTCATCCTGGGGTATTCGCTACCTGCCATAATTCTCGGAAACTGCCGGTTGAGTCCAGCTGCTTACCTGCACTAATGAGCTCAGCTGTTCGAGGGTAACTGTCCCCAGCTCCCTCGACACCGTTACTTAGTATGAAATGATATAGCATGAAAAACTTCGATATCACCAATAATCTTATTGTTCACGTCTTCACCATCTGTGCAATTATCATATACAAAATCCCTTTTTAATTGAAGTTAGCATCAAAGATAATTATTTTAACTTGCAAAGTTAGCTGAATTATTGAATATATCCCGTAAATAAAGTTTTTTTCCCTTTAGCCTTTACAAATGCAGTCGCCTTTAACTTATTGCACTTTGACCACGCGCTATCGTCAGCAAAATAACAGCAAGGTATTGTGAAAACTCTCCTGTATATCTGTAATCGTTCAACTTAAGATTCCTAATTTCTGTGATGACCAACACAATTTAAACAAATCTTTCTGGCAAGGTTTCGTGTTCTATAGGGCATTATCTATGGCACGTTAGCCACCCTTTACAGATAGATACACAAAACAAAGAAGTAAAATACATTGATGAGATAACTTGCGATCTCCGATCAACACAGACAAAGCGATATTACGCTCGCTGTACACTTCTGCTCAGAAAAGATATAATGCAACTACCTAAGGTAAAACGTTACATCGAACTCATGCATCACAAAATGTTGAAACCCTTTTCGTTTATGTCACAAAATACATCTTAGAAAGCATATCACAATATTTGTATCGCTGTCCGATCCATTGTGATTGCGAAGACAAGAAATTGTGCTTGCTAGTGGCGCTTCATTCTTCCGCGGGTGCGTATTAATTTATCTGGCTCAGGAAAACATTTAATATTTCAGGATTTGTATCAAATCAAGTCCAATTAACAGCGTGAAAGTCAAAAGTGACTATTAATATTTCACGTGGACAAAATATAAAGTTCGGAATAGCGAAATAAGCATTAAAAATTCCGAATATGGAAATATCCTAAGTAGCTTTAACTGTAAGTGCAAATTTGGTTACTGGAATTTTAATTTTCCGTTTATCTAATCTTTCCAGCAAAACAGACGGTTTAGACTAGCGGAACTGGCATCGGCGTTTCTCAAGCATGAATTTCGGTAAGGCGCCTAACCTAAAAGAATGTGTACTGTACATTTAATTTCCCCATTTTTTTATGATTCAAATCGGTCAATTCATAGTCAGCCTTTTCGTCAACGTATTTGGCATGCTACACAACTTGTTGAACAATGCCTACAAGACGAATTTGAGACGTCCATGGATTCTTTTTATCACATAATTCCTTTCGGAATACACGCTCATCGCATATTTATTGAATGCGATAAAACGCTGATGCGAGGCGAGAAACGTTTGGCACTCAGTGATGACCCTAAGTCCAACATCTGCGCTCCCGAACAAAATTCTCGGAAGACGCATTGTGCTGGCGGATCCCTTAGCCTTGCTAATGGGCTCAGCTGACAACCAGGTACCTGGGTTAAACAACATTCTCGTCTGTCTTCCCTTCCAGCTGATTTCATTGATCCTCCAGAATTTAGTTTCTGCAGCAAAATACTTGTCTTTTGACCTGAACGGGCACAGAAAAATTTCGCGTTGCTTTTCGATCATGGCGGTGTATATGCTATCATGCCTTTCTGTTCCATGGATACTCAAACTGAAACGCTTTACACAAGTTTTCCGGAACTGCGCGTCTGACCAGACACATTCCGTACTCACAACCGCGATCTGCAGTGACTTTTGCACTGTATCAACGCTTTTGCTGACACTATGCTCAGTAATCTGCCGCGTCACTGTCCGATTGAAAATTTGTATTTCCGGAACTGCTTCGACCATACTATCGACAGACGTAATGTTGGAAAGCTCGCATTCCTCAGAGTTTACCAGCTGTTGGTCTGTATTCTGGGTTTGTTCTACTTGTGCAATTTCGATCAATTCATCGGTAATCGCAGCAGTTGGTACCTCTGTGTGTTTTTGTAACTCCGAATGGAAGGTGGATATTTTTCCGTCCAAACTTGTTAATATCGCAGCTTGCGAATCAAACCGTGCATCAACACTCTGCTTAAGCAACTCAGCATTTCTTTTAAATTCTTCCCTTTGTGAATTAAATTGTTGGCTAAGCAAATCTGAATTTCTCTTGTTTTCCTCTTTTTGTGAATTAATTTGCAGGCTTAATTCCTGTGTTTGTGACTCAATTTTCTGTATTAGTTGTTGAAATTGCTGGCTATTTTTTGGCTCGATTGCTCTATTGCAGTCATCAACATTAACAACTGCTGTGATAGGAGTGGTGGTCCTACAGTAACTTGTGTTATTTGTTGGGTCTGTCCTGAATAAGCGGGAGTGTTCTGGATTATCTCACCGACAGGTGAAGGAAAATTTTCCATATCTTCCTGTGGCGACAAAGTAGACTGCGAACTATATGAATGGGTCGGAACTTCAGAACTTACGTTCCCCTCCCCAGCAGCCAATATTTCGCTTTGTTCCGTTAACTGAACCTGATCGTTCATGATTTCGGGAGATTTTTGCCTATCAGACTGATCTTCCATATCGAAATCCTTTATCGTACGAGATCGTAGCTTCATATGAACACACAACGAATGAATTTACACCGCAATTGTGCAATGACGAAATCTAGATTCACTAACAACAAAAATACCGCGAATTTCAGTACACACAAATACATATACCCCTCCAAAATACAGCAAGAGAAAAGCAACGATGAATCATGCAACACAACACCATGAAAGCAGACTTACTTCCAAACACATGGGCAAAACATGCGTGTCTTTAATTTTCTTAGAAGCTACCATGCATTAACAAAACAATACTGACGTTACTCATTTAAAAATTTGAAAAATGATCACAAAATTGTTACAATACAAAGTGTATTGCATCTCAATTGAAATACACAAATGAACTTCTTTTAATGCGTTGAAACAAAATAAATTTTATGCATTGAAACAAAATGAACTTTATGCATTAAAATACAAGTGAAACATCAAAATAAAATCTTGTATGAATATCTATTGACTACAAGAATAATAAAACAGCCAAAAACCATGTGCAACATTCCATGAAACTTTCTGAATTTGGGCTCCAAATTGTATTAATTTGAATTAGTGCCACCAAGTTCGCAGACATTAAGAAGTAATGTCTCATCTGGCACCAGCGTTGGGCGACATTATGTGGTGGGTGCCTTGGTGGGCAAACCACGTTACAATTATCTTTCATACCTTTATGATTAATAATTGTGGATTTTAATTTTAATTTTTATGAAGGAGGAAAATTATTAATTTGCAAGAATCCGACGTTAGTTGGAATTTAGGAAAAATTGTCACAATATGACATTTATTTCTATCACTGGCGATTACAAGTCTGAGCGAATTTACCGTTAACATTAACACAAATTGGCAAAATCATAAAGCAACGCTCAGAGTTACAATTAGCCGTCATGAGCAAGCAAACAATTGTATATTTACTTTTAAATATCTCAGAATCAAAATGCAAGAAATAATGACAACTGGAAACAATGAAAAATACAAGTTATGACTACCTCAGACAAAGGCATCATAATACTGTGACTTTACAGTTAAAAAGAAAATCATGGGCGCCAGAATGAACAATATATCATTCGAAAATAACTAGTTCTGGCAAATTATGCCGCTAGCTCAGGGTTTTTTTTACAATTACAAAGTGAGAACATGGACCTATCCTCTCAAAGTCGCTTACGGGTTCTGTTTCACGGAATGCACAATCACATGGCTTGGTCATAATCAATTACCATTGTAGTTCTGCGTCTGATGTCTGTGATGAGTGTAGCGGACCCACGATATGTGAGATTATCTCACAAGTCGGCTATAGGCATCTCTGGTCTGGCAATGCGCATCATCGCATTACCGGCTGTGTTGCGGTGATAACCTTGCTCCAGCAAGGCAAGCTGCGGTTAGCGAAAGAAGTCAACTTTCCAAGTCAACCTCAGACTGGTGCGATCGAAGTTAGAATCCAGAATCTCAGCTCCTCGCTCTTCGGTCCACGAGGAAACTTCTTGCTCCGCCCATTTGTAGTCTCGAAGCTCACATACAACAAAAATTCCCAGGATTTTGAGTTATACGCTCATTTTGATTGGACCTTCAGGTCGGCACCTAATGTCACGTGATATCCTCGATATGTGATTTGGCCAAAGAATCCAACAGAGGTCGGACATATTCGGCTAAGTTCGCCGGGCGAGAGAACATTCGGGTTTCGGACGGCAGGCTTTTCCCGCTCGGTGAGTGACCCATCCCCAGGGAGCAGGGTGTGTGGTCTGGCAAATCCCAAATCCGCGACTTTGTCGCCAAGGCTCGGGAACACCAAGATTAGCTTCAAGCCTACATAGCTCAATAATTCTTGAATATTCGCTTTGCTACGATACACTGTATAAGTTCACCATTTCATTACAGTCCTCACTTGGAATCTTGCGTACTTTATAAAATTACAACAAAAATCTATTCACGTGGTCGCCCAAGATTTATGTAAATTACTCTTATATTATTACATATATAATAAAAATGCACCTTGTAACGTGGCGACAGCGCGGCTCGTTACAAAGTGGCTCAGATTCGCGGGTGCCATGCTGATCCCGGAAGCTAGTGCGGTGTCTCGCGGTTCCACGGTTCGAGTCAGGCCGCAGGCAAAAGTGGTTTTATGAGTGTTTTTCTTGTGTTGCCTGTAAACTGGGACAGTGAAAACATATTATACACTTAATGAGAATCAAAAGCTACACATGTCTGCATGTATCTATTAAGCAATCCAAATTCGTTTTTGTTGTTATTCTTTAGTAAAGTCATTATTATGCAATGGCTCGGAAAAGATTAGTTTTTAAGCAACGAAAAAAAAAAAAAAAAAAAAAAAAAAACCGGCCACGGTCCTTGAGAAAGGGCAATTCCACATTCCTTTGAGCAATTTTGGATTTTGTTTTTTCTATTTAAACCCACATTTTGATGGCTGGATCGTGAATATGAATTGAGTACTGTCTAATGACGCTGATGAACTTTACCCTTCATCCAATTCGTTAGGCTATGAATTAATGTAAACATATGATTTGTAATTGCATCTAAACATAACTGACAATCATTTTTAAAAGTGAGGTTCAAAATTTTTTGCTATTAATAGATCAGTCAAGCATCCGTACAATTCAATCAATGAAACAATACAGTTTCTGATCCATCATTCAACAAAATATTATTGGATTAATTTCCTATTCGTTGCTGAATAGTAACGCAATCAAGATTTGAACTACTGGTATCTTTATGTATTGACATATTAACCTGTTGTACGCTAAAGTGATGCTAAAGTCAAACATAATCCGTTTCAGAATACTGAAATGAGTAAGAATCCAGTCTTACAGTACAAATCAGGATACTGGATGTAAATTCATTTAGCCAAAGTTTCAAGCAAGTAGTTTGTTTCCTCATAGTTGTAGAAGAACGATAGTCAGGATAGGGACGTCGTAACATCCACGAGGAAGAGGAGTGGTTTTATAAATATCCTACGTTTCAGTTATTCTAAGCTATCAGTTTCTAAATTTCTGAAAGATTTTGTCCCAAGTTAAAAATCATAAAACAGCAGATAGAAATAGTGACACTTATTTTGCGTAACGTTTTGGTAACAGATAAACTACTATGTTGTTAAGTAAAAATTGCGTGTCAGCTGATAGATGAAGTTAGCACTATCTAGAGCCACACTGGATATACATCAATTATATTACTGATCACTAGTAGGAGCAGCATTTTGTCAAATACGGAACCTCTCATTAGCATGTTATTCGTCAATGATGATTTTTTGTTTTCGTAAGAATAACTACTCACATTTTCAATTCTGGTTTGCTTGCTAATACCAGGAACGTTAGCTACAAAAACCGCACATTAGTTTGATTTAGGTCCTTGTTTATTTTTAAACAGCCATCATTGCCCCAATTATCAATCTCCCGCCTTTGCACTAGAAAAAAATTGGTTAAGTTGAGTGGCACAAATCGTAATGGTTAAATTAAATTTATTGGAAAACTGGCTTTCAGTTCCTACTGCATCATGCGTTGACACTTTCTCATTTCAGCCAAACATTAATTTTATGATTCATTTCCACTGTTCCAATTGACCACGAAATATATATAAACTTACTTATATGATATGTATTTTGCAACAAGTGAAAAGGAGATAAAGAATGAAAAAAAAAAAATAACAGCACCTGGGCTTGAACCGAGAACCAGCACTTTGACAGCCCAGCGCGTTACCACTAGGACACCTGGACTCACAGAATCTAGTGCCTCATAAATTATATGACCAAAGAAAAAATATACATATAGATACAACAATCCGTGATTGAATAGTAATCTGTATACAGAATCGAACTGTTGCAAGAGAAGTAATCAGTTAAATGAAAATATTCTAGATGAGACTGGAACATAAATAATTTTTCATTTCGCCTATGTGTGTGTCCAGCTATGAGACACTATTTCTGGTATAGGGAAATTGCTACAGCGCTGCGACTACTAGGCAGAACATCGTGGCAACATCGCAGAAAGTAAATATGGCAACGCTTACCAGGAAAAAGTCTTAAGTTTCCTACTTCCTTCGGCAAGGAAGAATACCTTTATAACACGTAAATAATGCACGTAATAATTTAACACGAGCAGCACATTTGGCAAAAGTTTTTGTTGGTTTCAGAATTATCCAACTTACAGCTGGCAATTGAAAATACGGTGGGAATCCATGTTAACTGCATGAGGGCAATACAAAAAGTAACGTCTCCCAAGCATTCATAGATAAAGAATCAAATTAATTTATTTACAGTTTTAGAGGTTGAACAAATATCTATTTTTCTACATCATTACCATTTCGGAACACACGTTGGTCGTTGCTGTAAATGACAATGGTTCGAATCCAAGTTCGGCCATGCATATTTGTGGTTTCCAAGGTTTCCCAAATCACTCCATATGAATACCGGAATAGGTTCTTTACAAGGGCATGGCCGAAATCCTTGCCACTACTCCTATCCAGCCAATAATCACCTCTATGTCGACGAGGCGTAAAATCATAAGAATTTTTAAATTTATTGAGGAGTCGCAGCTGGCTTGAAATCGATTAACAATACCTTCTCCCTATCCTATTTTTTTGTTTATTGCTTTACGTTTCATCGATGTTGAAGTTATTACAGTAGGGAACGGCCATGGCCTTCTATAAGAATCGTCCCAGCATTTGCCTGGAGCCAGAACGTTACCGCTCACACGCCACGCTCGGTCTTCCGGTCTTTAGACATCATCAACCTTACTTTACCGGTAGACTGTGTTTGTTTGAATCCTTGAGACCTAGGCGATTATGGAGTCGATTATGACGGGTGACAAAACTTGAGCGTTCCACTTTATACCGGAGACTAAAGAACAATCACGCGAACGGCGACATCCTCATTCGCCAAATGCTTGTATTTATTTATGTTATTCCAAACAAAGAATAACGCAGGTAATTTCACGCCTTGTTAAGTAATGAGCATTTAGACCCAGTATTTAATAAATCCCAATGCTGTAAAGATCATGAAGTAATAGTGTCAACAACTAACAGCATTGTAGAAAACGGGAAAAACGGTCATTTAAGAACTCCCTGTCTTTAAGCCCGATTCTCAATTAACTTTAATTACTTACACCAGTTATAAAAGAATTTATTTTTGTCCTACGATAATAATCTGGTTGTAAATTTTTTAGTGACAATGGTCGTTTAATTTGTTGCGGTGCTAATATTTAGTTCTGCGCGATTAACTCTCATTTATTTATATAGTGCATAATCATTATCGTCCACCTACAAAGAGAGCAATAATTCCTCTTGTAAATTATTTCTTTCTGAAACGCGATGATCGTTCTACTGTGAAATAAATATATTGGAAACATGTGTGTCGTTTGAAAAGGGACAGATGATATGATTTCGGCGCGGCTTGAAACCCGTGTAGATTTTCGTCAGTTCTGCTGCCGCAAATCTTTCATGCTTACGTCGGCTATTAGTTACGAAACATTGGGTAGTTTCGCAGATGTTTATCTTATTTCCTGACGCAGTTAGGAAAGAATCATGGATACCTTATACTAATAAGCAATGTGCAGTTTCGGTACGCTTAAAAATAAAATACAAGTAAAGATAGATTTCTAAATTAAAAAAAAAAATAATAAGAACTACTTGGATTTGAACTCGGAACCGCTCGCTCAGCAACCCAGAACGCTAACCATAGGACCACTGCAAGCTCGGTGCTACTTTCCTCGAATAGGCGTATACAACGCAGCGTAGGAAGACTGTTTCATTCAATCCATCTTGGAGAGAGACACTTCCGAAATAATTTCTTGTTTCTGTAGTTTCGTAGTACTAAAAATTCTACCTCATGGAACATGATTATCCCTTGGTTTGTGGACTGACCAGATATATGAGTGAAATATTATCCGAAGGAATTATCAAAATGAGTATAACAATCTTATCGTTATAGTTTTATGCTAATCAACCGTAGTAATATACAGCATTGAGCCTGTTTCCTGCCTCACTTTAATGCAATCCCGTTAATTAGAACTTTTGGAAACGTTTCAAGATCTGAATTTTGGTAAAGTATTATAGAAATGTAATGGTAGGATGATGAACTGTTCAGCCAATAAGAATCGTCAGTGGGAGGAGCTTAATTCCTACCTGTTGGCCAATTGTTCCTGCATTGACTTAAGGAAATGAAAAATCTGCAGTATAGATGGCTCTGAATAAAATATCCACCAATGAAATTGCGAGGAGGCGGAGCCAGTATTGCGTTCCTGTTGCCTGGGATGACATTGATGCCAGATTGTGCAAAATAAGAGTGATAGAATATTTCAGCAGCGGCCACAAGTAATGTCAAAGACTGTACCAGCAAATGTGACACGAAATTATTTCCTTTATTTCATATAATAAATTAAACTGGCACATTTACGAGTGATCTAAGAATATTCGCAAATGAATACTTCATTTTTGGAAACCATTATTGGTGTGCTACCAGCGGTTCTCAATTTCCTTTTGGCCACGGAACCCTATCTGATCATACATTTTTTGGCGGATCCCCATTTTTATAGGCGTAAGCTGAAAACCCAGCCTCGCATCAGTAATTCGGAAGCAGTACCATGATTCCCTTCTCACGGCGCGATAATGACTCTTTTCAACGAATAATTTATTTACTTCTCGGACGGAACACGGAACCCTTGTGACCTTTCCACGTAACCCCAGGGTTCCGCGGACCACCATTTGAGAACCACTGTGCTAGAGACTCAGCGATACTCGGAAAAGTCGATTTGGGTTTGACAAGAAGATTATTAAGAGAGCTTGATCAAATAACTGAAAAGACTTAAAGACACCAATAAGTAGTAACACCCATTTCATTGTTGGGTTTCCATTGTAGATTTCTATTGCAGATTTAAGAAGGCTGAGGCAGATCGTATCACACTGTCTATATTTGATCTTTTTTCTTCTAAAATTCAACTGAAGGTAGCTGAATAACGAAGGGTGACGGAACGAACTTAAA
>JARYHS010010559.1:0-14999 GCA_031002005.1 Vandiemenella viatica
CAGCTGGCGTAATTCAGATATCCACTGGCCTATGCAATATTTGCGTGCCTTGTTCCACAAGGAAATTGTATATGTGTGACTCTTCTTTTTTATGAGTTACTGTTGTTGTTACGCTCACGTCCGCGACGGTTAAGTTTGCGTGCATAAACATCGTAGCGAATTAAGCTACTTATTTAACTGTCGGCGAGTTATGCCAAGTTTCAGAGGAAAGAGTATTCTACAGCTCAGATCCAGTACATCTTGCTGGAAATAACAGCCGGTGTCACGTTATAGCCTGAGCATGCAAATCGACGCTACAATCATAAGGTGAGTGGATTTCTGGTTTTTTTGCGCTATTACTGGCCGAATCGCTGCTGCCGAATTTCGGGTGCCAGTGGTTGGCGGGAGTGAGGAGAGAAATCGCTCACCAATTAATTAACCACGATTACGTTCCCTGCGGGAAGACACTATTTATACGTGGCTTTCCCAATAGATTATCCAGCATCTAGAAGTTGAATAATTTTTTTACTCCCGATCGTATGTATTCTCAATGGCATAAGAGGTCGGTGGCAACTCGGTCATATAAATACAGTTTTTAGGATTCAAGTAGTTTGAAGCTGTTTCAGCTATCATCTGCACTGCGAGATTTATTTTTGCTTACAATCGCATAAATAACAATTTACAAAACACATTGTCATGATTAGGGGTATCAGTTACTTTCTGAAATTCATTTTTATAAATTTAATGCTAGGCTGGTCAGAAGTCAACTAACTCTGACATTTAACATCTCCCAAAGAAATTTCATGAACACTATACCGAGTAAAACCATTCCATTGTAAGAGGTCGTTTTGAAGACCATTACTATTTGGGGAATTATAGGAATATTCAGTCGTCGAGCTACTGGCAATCGGCGATCATTGACAATGCTGAGCGCGGTCGAGCATTGACCAGACAGGAATCTGCACGCTTGCAGTCAGCACCTTAGAGTGCAGTCCCCTTCAATTGTAGGCCAGCCGAGGCGGCTTGGGCAGTACAAGCGATGAAGTAGTGTCTTTACTGTCGGGCAGTCGGTGAGAGTAGTCGAGCATACTTTGATAGCCACCTGTTAGGAGCCTGCCACCCTCCCATGCACCTCGCATCAGCGCGACCATCTGCCTAACAATTAACTATTACAGTTCAGGGCTTAGATAAGTTGGTGATAGTTGGAATCCACTTTGGGGCACGCTATAAACTGTACTACTCCGTGTTAGAAGTCAATAAACTGTTCAATTGCAAGTGTTGCATTCTTCATGTAGTAAGAACTTATATCAATTTCTAAACTACGGTCTGTGGCCGTCAATCCACAGTGGTGTCAAGCATTAGCCCAAACAGTCCAATGGTAAGATTCTAGTGGTGCTGCCAGAAGAACAGAAGAGACGCTTCGAGCAGAACTGTAATTCCCTAAGGTTAGTTCGTCAGCACACCTATCCACACACACGCCCACTAGCCTTGGCCAATCAGCCCCTGACAAAGTGGCGTCATCGTGGGATTTCGGCGTAGTACCGATGTTTTGGAGCATCAGTGTGGATAGAGTCTGACGAATTAGCAAGAAGTAAGCGATCACCGTCTGAAGAGGAAGACGGGGGGTGGCAGGAAGACAGGTGGCTGGATCAACACATGGCTTGGAAGATGAACGCGGGAGGCGCGGCGTCAGCACGCGGCTGGAGGCATCGGACGGCGGGTTCAACGCACGAGCGAGGGAGGAGCGCAGTGCGGATCAACACGGGGAGCGGATCGCGGCGGCGCGAGTCAACACGTTGCGGCAGGTGCCATAGGACGGTCTTCAGACGTCGACAGCAACGACGACGGCGACGAGAATGAGACATTAGGGGTGAGTGGACCTCAATTTTTATTGTAACTATGGCAGCGAGTAAATCTACAACAGTTATCAGACATTGAAATCGAGGATCTTGGATTTGGAGACGCGGGTGAGCGGAGTTATAATGGTGTGTTAAGCGGGTTTGCTTTTTGCTTGTAAAGGCACGTTTTCTGCCAGATATATCTTTAAGTGAGACAAAAATATTTTCAGAGGCCATAGCAGCGGCGGTGTTTATGAACAGATTGAAACGAGTTCTCCAGGTGAGTTTAGAATTAAATCTAGAAGGCAGATATTAATGTTAAGAAACATCCAGATGCTACTGAGCGAGATATGAAATTTCGAAAGAGGGTGCTAGGCAAATACTAGTCAAATTGGTATTGGATGAATTTAAGAATTATGAGAATGACTATTACCGGGGAAAAGTGAAACCGCTTGGGCGTCGTGTCAATGTAAGTGTGGCAGGAAAGCCAATATGATAAAGTGAAGCGGAATATTTTGCGGTAAAAGGCGGCAAGGGACCGACCGATCCAGACCCAATATAAAAAGGTGTGACGAGTTGCGTCATTTTGGGGGCCAACATTTCTGATAACTCACAAGTAAAGCCCAAGAAGTTAACCTGGTGAGAATGTAGGCGCTCCATTCCACCCATTTGCATTTGAGTAATGCCGGTATCTTGAAGCCGGGACAAGCAGAATGGGGTGGGTTGTTATGGCTAAAAGCCTGGATTAATGATAAATATTGGGGAAAAGAGAGAGTGATATGTCTTAGTGGGTTCTGGTGCGCAATTCTTCATTGTTGTAAAGTTGTTTGCATAGTGGAAAAATTACCGGTCTAGGCCGGGGAAAAGTTAAAGTGTTAGGGGTATCTACTACTGGATTAGTATAAGCTCCAGGATGTTCAGAGCAACCGTTCAGGCGGTTAGTTATTTGATCAGAGCTTACAGTAGGATATAGGATTAAATTTTCTATAGAAATATGGTGCAGTAGTAGACGTGCGAAACGTACAGCTGTTAATAGGACCACGCGAGTGGACACTTTCGGCTGATGTTCTAAGACTTCTCACGTGTTCAGGTTGAGGAGCAGACGTGTTCCCACCGCTATACGAATACCCATAAGTCAATCGTACGTGCTAACATTGCATAGTATATTCTAAAATCATTCGTGAGATCATCCAAATACCTCTAACGAGAATTTTTGCAGAAGATTTATTTGTGTTAAGTGATACACGCAATGACACGGGACGGGTAGACGCAAGTAGAGTGTATATAAACCAGAAGTATTTGCCATAGCGAAGTAAATGGAATGGTTGGACTAAAATAGAGTAAATATATAACGACGTATCTGCCACATCAAATTTAACATTTATCGCGATGCACGGAATGGTTGAACACGACAGCACTGAATAAAAAAACATAATTGCCATATAAAATTAGTAAGCGGCGTGTAATCGAACGCGAGTCTGAAGATATGCATGGATAAAATCCTAAAGTACAGTAACTAGAACGGCATCGGCGTTCATAATTTTGAAGAATAAGAATAATTTGAAATTATTACGAATATTGTACAACTCTGGTGTTCAGTTAGGGAAAAAATAGCCTCAGTGGCATGTCTTTCATGTGTCCATAGTAATAATACGTACTCACTTAATGTAAGGAGTCAAACTGTGTATCATATGTTAGAAATGTCTGGAGCACCAAGTATATTAAAAAATTGGTGATGTAATAAAATCCGGACAGCGTTGGAAATTGGCGAACTCTGATTGTCTGGGCAACATCAAGGTGTACACTCGTCAATCGAGTTAAAAAGGCAAAATACTAGTGCAGTCCTTGGGAAAAGGAGTCATGAACCTTTTCTTACGACACAATACGTACTCAAAAGCCTACCGTCAACTCCATACGCTTATGGAAACAAACTTACATTCATCCGTTACCAACAGATCCAAGTTACAGACATAACCATTATGTGAACCTCATTAGTCATAAATGCAATCGGTTTACAAACCTAATCATTTTGTCAAACCTACATCCATGTTACATGTCTTTTAAAATCTGTACATTCAAAATAGTTTGGTGAATCAGTTCATATTCAATGTGTAATCGCAGATAAGATTGTAGTATTGGGAAGTCATCACTGGAGTTTGGTTAGTTAAGAATTAGAAAATTGAGAACTACATATAACGAACAGAAAGAAAATGAAATTTCAATCTGAGAGAGACTGGTGAGTTAGGAGCCAGTAATACGATGTGCAATTCCAATTTAATAATTCATCGGAAGCGGAGAACGTAATCTATAACAAGATATCGGTAAATCAAACAATACTTATCTAACATAACAACAAAAAAAAGAGGTCTGGAGCAAAAAACACTCTTTGTTTGGTTTTAAGTCGATAAGTTTTCGTAAATAACATTTCTTGAAATATGTCACTGATAGGAAAAGCTAATCACTTTATATATAAAAACTACGTACGTGTGCTAACTCCATAAATAATTCTTGGAGCACGTTTTCCTCATTTAAATACCTTTTGAACTTGTGAGGAGTTTCACCAAAATGAGATGCCATAAGTGAATCATAAATCAAAATATGCAAAATATATCAACATCTTGTCTCGATAACAGCTGTTATATGCAGTGCAAATGTTTCAGAATTAAGTTTTGACTATTGGTAATTGTTGTATGATATAAGAGCGCGTAAGAGTAACATAACTGTAACGTAAGTAAATCAACAGCTAATAAAAATAAGTCTATAAATAGGAGATGATGTTAGGAAGTACGCAACTCCACAGAAATTATAACGGAAAAATATTTAAAGGGAATATCAAGGGTTGTGTGAATATTCTTCTCATTTTAAAATTGTCACTAATCGGGGTGATCAAACACACAGAGCGTAATCACAGCATAAGTATTGTACTAAGTAAGTCTGATTAGCTGTTAGATAATAAGCAGATTGCACTACTAAGGAGAATTCATCTATTTGTTTCAGAGATAAATTGTAGTATTTACCTTGCTTGAACAACCTAAATTTGAAAATCTGTTGCTAACTATTGGAAATTATTTGTACATTATCGAGTTTTGCAGTGATAAATACTGTCAAACCTAGACTATTGAAAGGTAGTTCACCAATCTAAGGGAAAAATAGTGTAAATTCTGTATTATCAATAGCAGTTGCATGACATTAGTAACGGACAGACTCACGAAAATGGTAACCAATATTTTTCAAGCTTTACTGGTGAATCAAAAAATTGCTGTTTCCAGTTAAAGAAATTATTATATGCAACAATCAAGAAGAGGGTAAACTCAGTAAATTAGAACTTAAAGAGAATTCAAACGTCAAAAGAAGTAAAAATACGTAACTCACATTATAATCTCCGCAGCCCAGCAACGGACAAAACCGTTAATAAATTCATTCATATCATTTGCGAGGAAGAATATGTGCTCATAAATTGCACACAGAGACATGGGTATTAATTCAATTGTGATATTTGAGAATTTGAGAAAATGCCTTCAGCAGGAGACGAACTGTTTTCTTCATGTTTAAAGGTCAAAGTGGACCCCATGTTAACCGTATTTGCAGTTTGTCCGGTTAATTCGCTGTCATAGATCCCCTATTGAGGCCACCTATCCCCTTTGTCAAAATTATGTATAGTTTAGTTTTAAGGCAAGGTACTGTCGGAAGTCTAATTTTGCAGATAGCTGTTACGGCGAGCGGCAGACCACGGCCAGTGACGCGCAGCGTAACCTGATATGCCGACTCAACTGGTGAAACTGCAAGACTGGCACAACGCTCCGAACACATAAGTATCGCAAACAGAACAGTTAATAATTTTAGTGTAGAACCAATGTAGTAATAAGAACGGGAATCGATCAGTTTGTCACTAAAATATATCAGCAGCATATAACAAATAGTAATTTACATGTAATGTATTTCTTTTGCACAAAACTTATTTCTGTTCATGGGCCTTATAACCAGCATAGTGGCACAGTCACTTCAAACTAAGCAAGACACTTGTAACGTATTGTCAGCTTAAATTCACTTCTTGATGCTTAGCTACTGCATTTACTAATAAAACAAATGAGATTCAAGCCTTAATATAAGGTTGGAGCAATAGTGACTAGTAAAAATAATTAACTGATGTTTTACAAAGTCCTAGACTATATTTATTGTACTACGACAAATTATAAGCAGGTGGATGAGAGAACCATATGTTAATTCAATGTTCACACGAGACCTATCTAAGTTTTATCATACTATTCACGTAAGCGTTGTCTGGTAGTCTAAAATCTTTAAAATTGTTAACGTAATCATAGACTCATCTAATTCGGGGTAGAGCAATACATCAATTGTGGATTACTTTGAATCATGCTACTCAGTAAGAACCACAGGTCTTAAGTATTAAATTAAACGTACTAATTTAAGCAACTGTAAAAATTTGCGGTAACCACTTGTTCCTTTCATCTACTTCTCTAACAATCATGCGTTACAGAAACTTTGCTGGACACTTGTCAAGAAAAATAGTAAGCATATATATAGGAGAATCCATAATAATTAACTTATTACTTTGTTGCATCCAATCATAGTGACAATTACCTGTCTTATGAGTCATGCAAGACTTCATACTAGAAACATAATTCTTTCAAATTGAGGCACCCTGAAGAATGCGATAATGTGTAAAATAGTAAACAAAGATTTTATGGATCGTTCCTAAGCTGAATAATTAATTTAATCTATCAGAATCAGTATACCTTGGAAAGCAGAACAAAATATTTGCAAACTGAGCAAGATGTGATTAAATTTAACCAAGTATCTAATCATTATGACAATCAAAATTTAACTGTACTTATTGTAATCCTTTTGTACCGGAAAAATTCAGCCAAACTAGTACAAAACACTGCTAAAATCACGATTCCAAACCTTACGCAGATAGTAGTAGCTATGCAGAACTCAAACTAAATGACACATGTTGAGAATGACCATACCTCATCTACTTCATAAATTATATTTTTAATGCCATTTTGATGACTGTTTTATTGTTCCTATGTTATAAAATTCTAATTGACTTTGTTTATCTTCAGGCTTGGCCAACCACCTACACCAGAATTGAAAAATAAATATTATAAAATTGTTGCAATATTTTGTGAGCTTCAAAGTGGAAATCCAATTATGTCGCATATTGTACTTTCCGGCATTGTGGAAAATGCCTTGTTCTAATGGGGGAGGAGTGTAAGAGGTCGTTTTGAAGACCATTACTATTTGGGGAATTATAGGAATATTCAGTCGTCGAGCTACTGGCAATCGGCGATCATTGACAATGCTGAGCGCGGTCGAGCATTGACCAGACAGGAATCTGCACGCTTGCAGTCAGCACCTTAGAGTGCAGTCCCCTTCAATTGTAGGCCAGCCGAGGCGGCTTGGGCAGTACAAGCGATGAAGTAGTGTCTTTACTGTCGGGCAGTCGGTGAGAGTAGTCGAGCATACTATAGCCACCTGTTAGGAGCCTGCCACCCTCCCATGCACCTCGCATCAGCGCGACCATCTGCCTAACAATTAACTATTACAGTTCAGGGCTTAGATAAGTTGGTGATAGTTGGAATCCACTTTGGGGCACGCTATAAACTGTACTACTCCGTGTTAGAAGTCAATAAACTGTTCAATTGCAAGTGTTGCATTCTTCATGTAGTAAGAACTTATATCAATTTCTAAACTACGGTCTGTGGCCGTCAATCCACAGTGGTGTCAAGCATTAGCCCAAACAGTCCAATGGTAAGATTCTAGTGGTGCTGCCAGAAGAACAGAAGAGACGCTTCGAGCAGAACTGTAATTCCCTAAGGTTAGTTCGTCAGCACACCTATCCACACACACGCCCACTAGCCTTGGCCAATCAGCCCTTGACACGCTGATAGAATACGGAAAAGTAAAGAAGCAAGAACATAAGCAAACAGCGGAATTTTACTATGCCTGTCTAAGAGACGCTTACCGGAATACTGACAGATTAACTCAAGACATTATAAAAATAAAAAAAATAAAAGCGAAACTAGTAGCAATAAAACGTTCCGAACTGGAGCAAATGATGATCAGATCGAAAACCAAATATGCTGTACCAGAGGAAAAGACTTCAATATACCACTTTATGCGGGAAAAGAAAAGAGCAAGGATCAAAATTCTTAAAAACTTGAGAATCGGTGAAGATACTGTTGTAACAAACCAACAGGAAATTATAAACGAAGTTCATAAGCACTTTCAGGAACTATACCATGAGGAAAGTATTGACGAGGAAGATTCCAATGACTTACTCAGTGTGGTGTGCAACAGACTCGACGCAAATGACAACGTACAACTGGAAAGTAGAATAACAGAAGAAGAATTAGAAGAAATTATAAAAACAAGCCCAAGAAACAAATCACCTGGCCCTGACGGTATTCCAGTAGAAGTATACCTACACTTCTGGCCAACCATCCAACAACAACTGACGGAAGTACTTAATGATGTGCTTACAATACCTAATGTGCCCAAAAGCTTCAAAGAAGGATTAATAGTTCTGATACCAAAAAACCACAACAACAAAACCCTAGACGGAATGAGACCTATATCATTACTAAATTCAGACTATAAGTTGTTCACTAGAATACTGACAAAAAGAATGATGCCTCTGATGAATAAAATAATTGCGGAACACCAGGTTTGTGCAGTACCTGGCAGAACAATCATGGGGACGTTAAGCGAGTATAGAGACATCATCGCGGCCGCAGCAGTAACAGGGATAAATGCAGAGCTATTGTCTATCGACTTTGATAAAGCCTTCGACAAGGTCAGTCACGAGCATATACGAAATACATTAGAAAGAATGGGATTCAGTAACGCTTTTATAAAAATTATACAGAAACTGCTACATGAAGCAGAATCAAAAATTCTAGTCAATGGCTTCAGAACAAAAGCAGTGCAAATAAAAAGGTCTGTAAGACAGGGTGACCCCATATCAATGGCGCTTTTCTCAATTGCTCTGGAACCTCTATTGCGATACATAAACGCCACAATATCTGGAATAAAATATGCAAACAGAAAAATTACTTGCAGAGCTTATGCCGATGACGTATCTGTAGTGGTCAGAAACGCCGAAGAAATAAAAATTATCAGGGAAAACGTATTAAAATATTGCCGTGCAGCGGGGGCAAAAATAAACTTAAATAAGTGCAAGATGCTGAAACTAGGTAACGGAATTCCACATCAACAGCCTCACTGGATACAAGAAAGAGAAACAATGCAAGTTTTAGGAGTAGAAATGCACACGTGCCCACTAAAAATGATAGCCAGAAACTGGAGGACAAAGCTAAATGTCATAAGAGGAGCAGTAAGAGAACATTACACCAGGAACCTAAATATGTACCAGAAAGTGGATCTGGTCAATGAATACATAGTTTCAAAACTATTATACTTAGGCAGCATATTCCCAATTCCAGCTTCAATCGCCAAGAGAATAACTTCGTGCCTTTGTAATTTCATACTAAGAGGAAACATCTTTAAGATAAAATATACAACAGTGACTCTTCCTAAAATGAAAGGAGGAGCATTATTTATTACAACAATGCTGAAGATCTTAAACAACCTACCACAAAGTATAACCAGCGTACTGGCAAATGAATTACAACCAATCAGCAAAACACCACCGGTGAACGTAGGAGGAATCCACCACAAATTAAGTCATATAAAGCAATACCATCTAGAAATCAGCTACCTATCACAGAAACAAAGCCCCATGATCAAAACAAGACACCTCCTAGAAGAAATGAATTGTCAAAACCAAAGGAACAGACAAGAAGATAAATACAAACATTACAGCTGGCAGCAAATTTGGAAAAATGTCAACAATAAAACGTTAAACCTGGGGGTTAAATCCACGTGGTACAAAGTGGTCAATGATATGATAAGCACCAAAGAGAAACTACATTCAATACATCTCAGTAATACAAACAAGTGCAGCCAATGCCAACAAATCGATACCCTAGTCCACAGATTTGAGTGTGAAGAAATGAAAGAAATATGGGAATGGACTAAGGAAAAAGTCGCGATAATAAACAGGACCGCAAAAAATCAGATTAGAACCGAAGATTTAATAAGACCACAGAGGAGAGCGTATCCCGATACAAAACATAATGCCACAATGTGGCTACTAGGACACGCCGTCTACTACACATTCTCAAATAAGGGCAAAACAAAACTAGAATACTGGTTTTACCTAACAGAAGAATACAACAAATTGACACCCGCTCAAAAAAAAAGCTCCTTTGCAAATTTCTTAATTGTGATAAACGAATAAAGTAAGAAAACACCAAAACTAGAAAAATGAATGATAAACACATTATGGAAAAGGGGAACACCCCATGCATTAATAAACAAAGGCATAGAGCCAGGCAAAGAGCCTACGTAATGGTGAGCGAAAGGTAGGGCTGAAGGGGAAGAAGGAGGCCCAAAAAAAAAAAAAAAAAAAAAAAAATTGGCTAAAGAGCATGCTTACGAACGTTGTGGTCTCCGGTTCAAGTCCTTGTGGAGGCCAAGATTTTTAAAAATTGTTTTTCATCGTAAGTGTCAGGCCTGGGCCGTAGGTTATTCGGATTGAATGTTAAACTGTAGATATTATAAAGTTAGGTGTGCAATGCGAGGCAAATCGTAGGTAGTTTTGCAATTTTGTAGGCGTACACTTTTTTACGTTATAATGATCCCTCAGGTGTTGTTCGCAGTCAGTGTGTGAGTGTGAACCATAGTAATACTAATATAAATACGGAAGTAAGTCTGTGTCTTTTTGTTACGTTTTGACGACTATATGGCTATATCGTTGTGATGGAATTTTATAAGGAAAGCTGTATGAAGGGCACAGGATATTTTTTCCAGTATGATTAACAGTTGTAGTCACGAAATTTTGAAATCTTATCGAATAGTGACAGAAATATGTTGGAAATTGATTCTCTTCAAGAGGCAGGTTCGACGGTAGAATGATATAGTGATAGCTTTCCTGTCATATTATGCCGACTCGATATTGTTTGGGACCAATCCTTCGTTACCAACAACTTTTTATATTTAATTCTGGCAAAAAAATTCTTAATCCACGCATACGATGTCGCGGGTACGAGGCTAGTTATATTATAAAAGTGAATTGTAATGATCATAATAAACTAAAATAAAAAGCCCACAACTGCGAAATTAGCTATTCAACGCGTCTGGCTTTTTTTTCCCCTCGGTGGCATTCGACTACTTAGGTCTTTACAGCCAGCTGATGTGTGATGATAGCGCTTTAAGTATTTCAGTTCCTATATTAGATTGTTTTAACTAAGTACAGACAACACAGATAGACACAGCACTTAAACATCCATACCCTCGGCCGGACTTGAACCGGCGACCGACGGTACGCGGAGCCAGCACTCTAGCCACTAAGCTACGGAGGCTGCGCTGTATAGTGTTTGCTGGCTGGCAGACCTCGAAGAGTTTCAGCCGAGTTTGTTTCGATTTGCCGAACATTGCACCACTACTGTGGCTGGGCTCACAATTTAATGTGGAATCCGAACCACGGATCTTTCACAGCGTACATCACAAACACAAAACAGATATGAAGGTCATACTATGTGTTCTTAAAAATATCAGCTTCTTTCTTGATTCGATGATGGGACCATCAATTACCAAACCGTCGACCAAGGGAATGAACAACTGTATAATTCTTTCATTAAGTATCTGGGGCGAAACAGTACATAACCTCATTATTAATTGCGATTTCGTGGATGAATTTGACGACTTGTGTATATAGAGAAAGCAGCATCCTTATCTATGATACCGTTTGTGATTAGCATCGCAAAGGAATTGTGAACGTTATCCAGAAAGTGTATAGAAGAGGCGATTGCTCTGTGGCCGCTTGCCATAGCCCTTTCGAAAGTGTTCCAGCCTGATACGGAGGTTGAACGCACCAGTGTACCCGTGCTCTTTAAAATGCCACATCATAATGAACTAGAAAGGACCAACGAACCCACCACAAAACCTCCCGTCCTAACTATGGTTTTTAGGCAGTTCCCTGTGATCACCTAGAAAAATGTTGGGACGGTTCCCAACATTTCACTCATAGATTATCCGTTTCAGATTCCAGAGGTTGAGTGGGATTATCTGGTTGACAGAAGGTGATTTCCATTTCAGTTATTAGATAGGGTAGGATTTTTTAGTTTAATTTACTAATGTTTCTAAATAGTTCATCCATCCATCTATGTGGGTCTCAATGACAGGAGAGGTAAGAATACGGTAATAAGCTGCACTGGATGACCCAATTGAAAATTTCGCGAATACAATGACTAGTAAGGTTCGGGGTTTGCAATAAGCTGAAAGAAGAACCGCCTCTTTGTTTCAATTGTTTATTTGTGTAGTTTAATAAGTACGTAACAAAAGTCGACGCCAGTGAAGCAGTTTATTAATATCTCTGTGATATGTGCTACAGCTATCTAGCGGCTTGGCTCTGAACTGTCTCATATGCGCGACATTCACAGTTATTACTTTTGCCCTTTATGGGTCAAATTCCGAAAACTTTCATTCTCAATTTATAATGTTGCCTGAATGGAAACCTTACTCATTTAAATGATACCTCATTCATCGGTTTAGGTTAGGCGTCGATGGAGATAAATGGCTAGTAACGAAAAAACACGTTGTGGAAATATCCTTGTCAGGTCAAATTCCGAGAAATTCCTTTCTTAAAATATGATTTGACCAAAGTGAAGACCTTATTCTCTAAAATAATACCTCATTTCTCTAGTTCGGTTAGATATCAAGGGAGATAAATAGCTCATGACAAAAAAATACGTTATGGAAATAATTATAATTTTACCCTTTGTGGGTAGAATTACGAAAAATTCTTTGTTAAGTATAATGTGACCACGGCCAAGACCTTAAAATGATAATTCATTTATCTATATCAGTTAAAAATCAAGGGAGATAAATGGCTCGTGACACAAAAACGCTTTGCAGAAATATTGATACTTTTGTCCTTTAAGGCTAGAATTTCAAAAAATTCCTATCATAATATGTGATGTCACCAAAGCGGAGATGTTAATCTTTAAAATGATACTTTATTTACCGATTTAAGTTAGGTAATCAGGGAGATAAATGGCTCGTGACACAAGAAATACCATTTTAGAAATATTGACATTTTTACCCTTTAAGGGTCGAATTTGAAAAAAATTACTTTCTTAAAATATGATATGACCAAAGCGGATATCTTAATCTTTGAAATGATATCTCATTTATCGACTTCAGTTAGGTATAAAGGGACATAATGGCTTGTAACAAAAAGGCACATTACAGAAATAATTTATATGATGAACGTTAGTTACTTGTTTTCTTTGTGCCCTTGTTGAAGAGTGGAATACAGAGAGGAAAGATAAGTATAGATGCAAGTCTTGCTATCTATAGTTTTGTGAACTGAAGAACGTAGATATACGAGTAGGTTGAAGCTCTAAATAGCATTGCGTCCTGGACCGCATGTTCCATTAAAATGCAGATTACGGCCGGTAGATGCCATTAGCTCTGAGGTAACTAACGGAACGATAGATACTGTGTAGCGGCTGTTGATTTGAATATTACTCACAGAACTTTGAGAGCTTCTTGCACTTTGGGCGTCCTCGGATCTGTGTTGCTGAAGAACTCTGGACTGTGTGTCTTCAGAGTGTAGTGAGCCTCGATGGTCTTCTTCGTCTTCTCGAGGCTGTAGTAACAGCTGTGCAGGAACACGGCAAGCTGCTCGTCTGAAAAATACCAACACAAACCGATATATTTGGATGATATTAAAAGCAAGGAAAAAAAATTGCTGTGCTCTGTTCACCCTCAGCTGGCGGTTCAAGGTCATGTTCTTCTTGACCCTCTCCTCACCTCACCAACATTCTCGTCGCCTACCCCTCCGAGCAGACCAGGCAGGCGAGAGGCAAATTTGTCAGCGGCCACTCTTTCCCCTTTTCGTGTAGAGGTAAATAAGGTGTAAGGTAATTATTTTGTCCTATTTTGAAGCGGATTGTATTGGTAATAATGCCGAGCTCTAGAAAGATTAATTTTGAAACTGTTATCACTAAAATAATCAAATACAATGAGAATTATTCATCACAAGAGATAGTCTCCTCCTACGTTCAGCAGTCCGAAATGTGGAAAATCCGAAAAAACGAGCGTTATGATTAAGGAGAAACGAAAGTAATTTATGCGTCTAAAATTTCTTCATAAATAGTTACAGAATAATATACAATGGTTAAATATTAGTTTGAGAAATCTAACAATTCGTATAAAGTTATCACGGTGAAGGATGTTGTATTTTTGAATCAGAATGTATAAAGAAAAAACAAAAAACAAAGAGATAACAAAACCTTCTGTTTGCCGCCCCTAAAGTCCTTTGGTAATAGTAATTTAATAAAAATCATCAGTTATCGACTGTTAGAGAGGACTGTTAGTATTATAAATCTCTTTACGCAATGAGTAAGCTTTGCTGCCTGATTTCTGTTATTAGGTTAGTCAAACCTTTAGTGAGTCAAACCAAACAAATATCATTTGTACTCTGTTTACTTTAGCTTATCTCAAATGCTACCATATACCGTAAAGAATTATTTCTTCGCGGAACGAAATTCGTAAAAAATATTGTCTAATTTGAACCTGTGTATTCAGATTCTTGATTAAAAAACCTTCACACACATTTGTGACATGTTTATTTTTTCTACTTTTTGCACTGCAGTCCATAAATTTGAAATGAGTAACCGTGATAACACGAAGGTGGGAAAGATAATGTTTTGATTGTTTACCTATCGCTTTGATACGATGTTTACAGCGTACTCAAAAAGATAACGTGAGTGAAATCTGTTTGGGAATATCAGTAGAAATTATACTGTAATTAGTTTAGCAGAGGTCACGTAATCCAAGTTCTTCGGTTTGAAGGTCACTTTCTTAAATCACACTAAATTTAGACTTTGCTTGTAGCAATTTATTAAAACACAGCAATAAATGTGAGGGAATAAAAAAATTCAGCTAGTTTTGTGTTTCGAAACTGGATCTAATACATTTGCCAAAACTCTTTTCACTACAAAAGATAGTAACAGTAACACGCCCTTATGATTGGCAATGAAGACAGAAATAATGTCTCGTACTCTACTAACACTTATTGATCCATGA
>JARYHS010010560.1:0-14832 GCA_031002005.1 Vandiemenella viatica
GTGTTTCAACAACTTGATTCACAGAATCAGCAAGTCATCTTCGTGTTTCTCTCTCTCATCGCGTACACAAGATTACGTTGATACTAGTCTTGTTTCACGGACTATGATCAACAAATAACGAACGGAACAGCTAATTGAAACCTCTCGTGCCCTCAGTGGTCTCGAACCCTCGCCCCTCTCACCGCGAGGCCGACTGCCTGGCTTCACTCTCGCTGATCCGTCGTTGGTTGTCAGCTCCGCCTGCTGACCTGCTGGCTCTCAACTCTAATCCTCTGTACTCTTCTCCAAACGGATTGCTGACAAGCCCATCCTGCCTTTGTCAATCGGCTTATGTAAATAAAATACCTCCTTGGGTGCCAATTCATCGTTGACTTTTAAGGGAATAATAAATTACCAATTTGCAATAATTTTTACACAAATGGCGACAATTTTATCTATTCTCAGATTCAGATGCATCACTTTTATTCAGCTGTAAAGTAATTAATACTTTCTTTCATAATCTCATAATGTATTGATAAGTTTTAAATATACGTTAATGATGGAGCTGGGATAACCGATGTTCTCACTAACAAACGTTGGGGTCTAATGATATGCTTTATGCCAAATAGTGGTATAATTAATCTTCCGTGATTAACCAAGGAGAACAAATGCGAAACATACCCGCGGGTTGGAAGGGGGATGGCTTGAGTATCCTGGGAGCTGAATTCTCGTATCCTGCACTTCATTCAGTGGAAGGTCTGGACGCATGAGAGATGGTGAAGGTGTCAAAAAATTATTTCGAAAAAAATTAAAATCAACATAAATAAATAGTCGGGTAAATATTATGAGCAGCAGCAGATATAATCACAGCCGCAGACTTCATACCAAACCAAGCATGGTGGGTGAACGGTTAACGTTCTGGCCTCGCATTCGGGAGGACGCGGGTTCGAATCCCCGTACGGGCATCCAGATTTGGGTTTTCCATTGTTTCCCCAAATCACTCCAGGCGAATTCCAGGATGCTTCCTTCATAAAAGGTCATGACCGAAAGCCTTCCCGTTCCCTGTCCCCAGTACCCATCCCGCCTCTAATGACCTTAGCCGTCGACGAGGCGTAAATCAATAAGAAAAAAAAAAACTTCATACCAAACTCGGAATGTATGTAACAAGTAGGCTCCATGTTAGTTAATAAACGGTACTGAGAGTCTTGGGTGAGCGGTTGACGCTCTGGCCTCGCATTCGGAAGGATACCCGTCTGGGCATCCAGATTTGGGGTTTTCATGGTTTCTCCAAAACACTCCAGGACGAATGCCGGGATGCTTCCATCAGAGGGCCATGGCCGAATTCCTACCTGATCCTTGTCCCCAGTGGTTTCCCGCCTCTAATGGCCTAAACGTCGGCAGAGCCGTAAAGCGATAACAAAAATAAATAAATAAACCTTGAGCATAGCTGCGTTACAGCGACGGTAAAACTCGGCTTACGGTATAATAATAGCCAACCAGTTGCTTAAAATTTTAATTTATCGGTCTTAACTGGAAATCTCCAGCCCTATGCAGACAGTGGATGTAATGAAGCAAGTAGTAACCCTGTTTGAAATTGTTGACATAGTGCAGGTTCGCACTAAAATGACAGAAGTTCTCTATGAACCCATAAATGTATTTCTGAAGAAGACAAGCTTATGTTTGTCGAAACTGCAGTTAAGATCAATAAATTAAAATTTTAATGAACTGGTTGGCTATTATTATACCGAATATAAAAATAAATAAACTATAACACAACGTTTATCGTGCATAAGCGGTAAGGACTACGATTCTGGACCCCTGTTTTGTTTACCGGCGCTTCACGTCTCACTGACAGTAAAGGCTAGTAGATTATTAAGTAGAGAACCTCTTCCCTGACTTTCTGTTTGTGTGTTTCAGGATCACACGTTATATGCTGGTGGTGGGAGCTGCAGGCGCTTTCACATTGTAAGTTGCTTTTCTTCTCTTTGCCTGTTTCAGCTTGTTCCTAGCATATAGCGTCTACTTTATGCTATATTTAATCAATAAATCCTGTAACTATTTACACCTAATGTACTATTAATTGCAAGTTTCAAACTTTGTAAGCAAACGTTTTCATAGTGGCCCTACTGAAAACTTTCACATTATTAAATTGTATTTCGACACTCAAGTAATTATGAACAATGATTGAAACTATAGAAGAATATATTCGAATTCTTTAATCATAGTTTAATTGAAATACACTGTGTAGATAACTGAAAAATACGATACAAATTGTTGTGTTGGTGGCATAGGGCTTGTTCCGTCTCTTTCTGTGATTGCCAAATGCGTAATATCTGTTACAGTAATAGATATGTTCCAATGAATTATCACTATTACTTCTGTGTCCAAAGCCTCCTAAGACCAAGTATCCAATTCTGACTTTTCCACCCACTATATATACTATTACACAACGATTAAGCTCATAATATTATTTCAGTTTATATTTTGCTACATGATATTAATAAAATTTCTTTTCTCTTTACTTTACAGATATACCTGGTGGAGGTACTGTAAAGCGTAAGTACGCAGATAACATAACCGAATATACCTCTAACTGCCACACCCATTTTGTTCTTTAAATTACTTGATATGACAACCCAAATCTTTTTCGTTTCTGGGTTTGTGTTTCCTAATAATACTTTCGAAGCAATTAATTTGGTATCTACAAATTTCCAGTTGGAATTACGCGTTATGCAAAGGAGATTATAGTCAATTTCTGTTCTGTTCTGCACGTTGTATGAAATATTTTACTTGAAAACTGGGTTTTCATAAGAGTAATGTCTCAGAAATGGATCTATCTCTCTGACATCATGTTTAAAGGAAGGTAACTACTAAGGTCGCGAATTTTTAGTAATTTCACTACTTAATCATAGATTTCATTTCACATAAAATTCTTTGAAACATTTGCAACAATGTGATAATGCTAGGAACCTATCAGTCAGCCGCGATGAAAAATACCTCGGCAGAATGGTAACGTTGCTTTATAGGCATACAAACATTATATCCAGTGTAAACTTCTATTAAAATGATCTCTACAATCGTTTTCACTTTTGTCATCTTGAAAATTTTATGCTAGTAATCCAGTAACGCATTAAAGTACGCATTTGACAGAAGTTTCCTCTCTTAAGTATGATCGTATCTAACAAAACTAACTCCGAACAAATATAAACCTTTAGAAAAGAAATATGGAGCCTGGTAGATATGCGATAAAGACGACGATCGGAGCATTTTTCTGCTTTTATACTTTAGAAGCAGTTGGGGAGAAGGATTTGTCATTTGACATTTCCTTCAGTCATTTCAAGATGTGATTCTTTGCTTGTGGTATGTCATTTCTGTCGCTCATGTGGTTTCAATTATTTGTCAATATTGACAGTGGTCTCTTACGTCGGTCAAAGGTGTCGTAATATTGCCCTAGGTTGGCAATGAGAGGGTTTGTGGATTTCCTTGCAGCTCTGTAGAAAGCGTTAGTTATTTGGATTATCCTTTCTTTTAGATACGGGACACCTGTAGCTGCATGCAGGTCGGCTGTAGGAAATCTGTTCGGCACATGGAGTGCTCTATTCTGCATTATTTGCAGACGGTCCAATTCGGTCCTGGAAGCGTATCCCCAAACTGGACACGCATATTCCATCACCGGACGGATCAGACTGCAATATACACTGACCCCGGTGTTGGCTGACAATGAGCTGTCTGTATTGAGAATGGGATACAGCTCACGCAGTCTCGCTGCTACATCCTCGATGTGACGCCTCCATGTAAGACGGGAGTCTAACGTCACACCGAGGTACTTGACAGTGGGTGACCACGCGATGATTTCACCGTTAAGATACAGATTTGGTGTTCGGTCCCGCTGTCTGTTGCGCTTTCCCAGGCGCGGTCGTCAGCATGATTGCTTGGGTCTTAGCTGTGTTGGGGTTATCCGCCAGCGTCTTGACCATGCCTCGGTTTGCTGAAGAACTGCTTGAAGTCGTCTGATGGCTTCAGTTTTGTACTTGTGGGCGGTGAAAAATCCTGTACCATCAGCATATAAAGCTGTGCGGACGGTCCAGAATATCAGAAGTATAGAGATTGTACAGCACAGGGCCAAGTACTGACCCTTGTGGTACTCCTGCGTGGATGTGACGGCATGTGGATGTATCCTTACCAACCCTCACTCGGAATGACCTTCCAGAGATGTAGCTGCGGATGAGTTTTACAAGTGGGCCGGGGAGTCCCTGATTGTACAGTTTATACAGCAATCCGCTGTGCCAGACCGAGTCGAATGCCCATGCCACGTCGAGCATGACCAGTGGACAGCAGCCTCGCTAGTTAAATGTGGTCGCGATACATTCGACTATTCTCAGAATTTGTTGGGTAGCTGAGTTGTTGTTGTTGTTATTGTTTTTTTGGCTTTAGGGCTCGTCGACAACTAAGTTGTTAGCGACATTGGTAGCTGAGTGACCCCTCTGGAATCCAAACTGGAAATTAGGCATGATGTTTTCTCTTTGTATATGACCATCGAGGCGTTTGAGTACTAGTCTCTAGACCTTGCTTAATTATGGTAGAAGGGGTGGTGCGTCGGTTTGTCCGGTCCCCAGACTTGAAGGTATTTCCTGACGCACAGTCTATATAGCTGATTCCCAGCAGGATTGCTGACCCGTGACTTCCATGCAGGATGCTTTGCATTGAAGTCACCTCCAATGAGGAGCTTACCCGAAAGGGTGAGCAGCTGGCGGATGTCTTCTTCAATTGATGCTCTCCGTGGGGGTCTATATGCTGAGATGACTGGTGACCGGTCCCGATGTGGTTGACATTTCAATTGCTATTGCTTCGATTAATTGAAGTGGTGGAGTGTGCACCATGTAATGGTGGGATCCCTCTCTTAGTGTAAATGGTCATTCCTCCCCCCGCGGTGAGTCTGTCGTAACGGTAGTACTGGTAGTTGGCTACCGTTGCTCTGAGACCAGGTGTTAAGTGAGTTTCAGCTACTAGACATATGTCTACATTCTCTTCTCGTAGGAATTGCCGAAACTCACTCAGTTGTTGGATAATGCCATTGGCATTCCATATACATATTGATATGCCTTCAATATTGGTTCTGTCCTTGGCTGGCATGGGAAGTCTGAGGAAGGTCAGCTCGGTGAGCCGTCATTACTGCGGATTTAATATCCAGTGTAAGCTGGTCAAACTTGGAAAGCAAGGTCGTCAGCATTGTAAGTAGAGATCCTACTATATCAAATAGACGTTCCATTCCTCCTGTACCTTCGTTCTGCGAGGGATATTGATGATGTAGGTGATGGCTCTGTCCTGACTGGGTGCTATGGCATGTATTGTCTGCTCTTGATTGGCTTAGATCTTTTGGGGTCTGGGTTTTCCCAGTAGTTACTTCCGCAAAGCTGGTTGAGGATGTTGTCTTGCTTGACTGGTTAGCATTGATTGTGCTTGTTCTTGCTAGGGACTTGGGCCTTAGTATCTTGGAGTTGGCGATTTGGAGCCTTCTATGGACGCTTGGGTTGAGTGGGTTAATTTCCCGGTTGCGGTTTGGTTTGTGTAGTCTGTTGTGGTTTGATTTTATTGGCAGCAGATTTTTCAGCGTGCCAATGTGTTTCGATGGTGTCCTGCTGCTTCACTTCCTTTCTTCTCGTCTCTTATGGGCGGCAGCGGCCTGTTCAGCTGCAACGTCTCGTTGTCGGGCTCAGGCGCGCTTATAAGCCTCGCATCCTTTATAACTGGCCACGTGCTGTCCGTCGCAGTTGGAACACTTAGGGCTGGCCTCTCCTTTTTTGAGGCTACAGTTGTTGGAGAGGTGTGCACCTGCACACTTCACACATTTTGGTGGCTATCTTACAGTGTTTTGCAACATGCCATAGAGATTGGCAGTTAAAATATTGCACAGGGCCATTTGATGATCTCAATTTCTCGACGGGAATTCGTAGAGACATTAGGTTACCCATGGAAAATATCTTTTTGTTCTGGGGCCTGTCTGGCAGAACCACTAGGAATAATGGCATGCGATTGGAGCTCACAGGCCTCTTGAGCTGGTTGACCGAGCGGATGTCAATGGCCAAGTTCTTCCATGTTCCTCCTTGATATCTGTGGTGGGCATATTTGATGATATCCCTCGTATTACTGCTTTTAGCAGTTTTTCTGCATCAGAAGGAAAGGTGTAGTAAGGGATTCCTTTCCGTTGTAGTGCTGCGGTGACTTTTAAGTAATCAGAGGTGGAGTTGAAGGTGAGCTTGACCTTGTCCCCTCCTGCTGTCTTCACTTGGAACGGGATGTTCCTGTAATACTCCTTTAACCAACTTGGTATAGCTCCTTGTAGGTGGTTGGGAACTGAACCACTATAGGTGGGAGCTGCAATCGTGCTTGAGTTTGTTGGTTAGGGGGTTGCTGCTGCTGTTGAATTTGCTGGTGGGGTGGTTGCTGCTGTAGCAGCGGTGACTGCTCGGTATCTTGTGCATCCAGGACCGCGAATGAGTTGCTAATTTCCATTCGACTGGGGTCTACTGACGGAGGGGATTTACTGGTTCGGTGTGCAAGAGTGATTCCATCACTGTCAGACTGGTAATTAGCTATGTTTTAGTTGCTGGTTGGTGATTTCTTTGCTAAGGTGCTGTTTAGTTGAGCAGCAGCTTTGAATTTCTTTGTTTTCGACATTTTTTTTTAAATAGAGGCAATTTTTGTTACCGGTGCTTGTACTTTGAGGAAGCTGGCCCTTTTCTCGCTTTTGGAGTATTTACGTTTACAAACTCCAGGCGGTGATGTGGGCCTCTTAGTGGCACAGGTATCCGATTTAAAATTAAATTCTAGGATTGAAAGCATGTTAGAATCGAATTTCGACGTGTCCATAACTTCGCCATCTGCAAGTTGCACAGAGGGCACAGTTTCTTGACCTTCTGTTATGACAGGCGTA
Organism: Vandiemenella viatica; assembly: GCA_031002005.1. Taxonomy (NCBI): domain Eukaryota; kingdom Metazoa; phylum Arthropoda; class Insecta; order Orthoptera; family Morabidae; genus Vandiemenella; species Vandiemenella viatica. The sequence goes on from JARYHS010010560.1 coordinate 6,914, forward strand.
ATGATGCTTCGCGTGGAGGCTCCAGACTTGTACTCTTGGTCCCCTCGTGCATCCACTTCAGGTAAAATTATTTCTTGTGCTGGCTCCGAATCAGGTAACATTGGGGAGTCAGTGTATGCCGTAGCATCCATTGCGTTGGGCGACAGATCGCGACAAGGTACGTCGCCGTCCATGTTTACACCTAGCGTGGGGTGTTGCTCTGACCCTTTGTTGTCACCGTAAGGTTAGCCCAGGCCAGAAGCAACCCTAAAACTGACGCCAGGGTGTTCCTCCCCCAGCGGGAGAGGGCCGTGTGGCGGTAGAACCCTGCTATCTCGGGAGGGAGGGACCCTACAGCGAGAAATCCAGACTGCGGTACGTCGCGAGCGAGAAAACCAAAGCGGCGAACAACGCACACAAGCTCAAAGCAAAAATCGTATGCGTCGTTCACGAGCAAAACCATCCCTCTCTCCTGATAAGCGATAATGCTGAAACCAGACATTGTATTGGACGCGATTTCAAGGCCCCGTCTAGTCATCTTGATTTCAGTTTTTCTTCGTTTTTCCGAATTTGCACCAGGGGGAATGTTGGGATGGTTTCGTGAATGGCCATTACCGGCTTCTTTCCTGTTCCTTGACCTCCGTTTCCTCCAGACTATAAAGAAGTAATTTTGAAAGTGAAACAAATAACTAAATATAAAATTCTGTAAAATTGATTTTTTGTTTAACCCCCAATGAAACCAAATGTTTAATTTAAAATATTGTTTCTTTTACAAAACTATTCCAATAATATTTCGTGAAACTAATGTAATACTCGATCCGAGTGTACTATAGTTGTAATAGTTTGATCCTGAGAGCGTAGAACACACCTCACTGCACTCATCAGTAGCCTTCATGATTTCTTCTTAGTCTGAAGCTGCATCTAGTGCTGATGTATAGTGCAAGAAAATCATGCGTTCTAGTGGTTCCACGAATACACTGCAACTCGCAACACTCACGGCTTTAAAAAATGCAAGATATCTGGCTAATTACGTATCTATATTTTTTTATTTTTATTTCCTTTGGAACTGACGAAACAGCACATACCATATGCGAGATCTATTATATTAATTGTATTAAAAACGCTTATGCACACTTGAATGTACGTACATTATAAAATTGACGTTGTGCAACTACAGCATGAAATTACTGTGATGAAATAATGTCGTGACAGTGATCTAGGGATCATGAGAATATATTTGTAACAGAAGATCTCTTATATAATTTCGTAAGCTCACTCATTCAAACACCTCGATAGCTATTGGCTGTAGAACGAAGGCATGTGTCAGCCTACGCTCGCAAAACAGCGACCAGAGATACCATTAGAAGAAATTCGTGGTTATGTCCACAATTTAATAGCTAAGAAACTGCTACCATATTAATTGCCATAATAAATTCATTAAGTCTGATTTTCGTAGAATTTCATAGTTAAAAAAAATATCGATAAAATTTAGTCTGAGAAAAACGTGGATCTGCTTTTCAGTAACATGTTGCTAATGAAAGCAACTTAAAAAACTTTAAAAAAGTAAGTTACTCATGGTCTCTGCTGTAACCACTAATGCCAATTGTCACTCCGGCTTAGGATAAATTTCATTTTAATTAAAACTTTCACTAATGTTGTTGCTTGACCAAAGTTTATCCATTACAATTCATTTGCTGTTTAGGTATTTTACTGACAACTTTCGTTAGTGGTCTTTCTTCATGTTCGTTGTACGTGAGTTATTACGAGGGTGAGTCAAGTGAAAACCTTAAATATGTTTTTAAATATTATTTACTGTAGCAGAAGTGGTACAAAGCTGTATCACTTTTCAACATAATCTCCCCCACGCTCAATGCAAGTCCTCCAGCGCTTACAAAGTGCATAAATTCCTTTAGAAAAAAATTATTTTGGTAGTCCGCGCAACCACTCATGCACCGCGTGGCGTACCTCTTCATCAGAACGGAACTTCTTTCATCCCATTGCTTCTTTGAGTGGTCCAAACATATGGAAATCACTTGGGCAAGGTTTGGTGAGTATGGTGGATGAGGAAGACACTCATAATGCTAGGTCTGTGATTGTTGCAACTGTTGTACCGGCAAGTGTGGGGCCTTGCATTGTCATGTTGTAAAAGGACACCTGATGACAGCAATCCACGTCGCCTTGATTTGATTGCAGGCCGAAGATGATTTTTTAGGAGATCTGTGTATGATGCACTGGTGACAGTGGTCCCTCTAGGCATGTAATGCTCCAAAATGACGCCTTTTTTGTCCCAAAAGAGAGTCAGCATAACCTTCCCTGCTGATGGTTCTGTTCGAAAGTTCTTTGGCTTTTGGTGATGAAGAATGGTGCCATTCCTTGCTCGCTCTCTTCGTTTCCGGTTGAGTGGAAGTGAACCCAGGTTTCGTCCCCTAGTAACGATTCCTGCAAGGAAGCCATCACCTTCTCGTTCAAAGCGCCGAAGAAGTTCTTCACGAGCATTCAACACGTACGTTCTCTCATTTCAGGAAGTCAGCTGCCGTGGCACCCATCTTGCAGACACTTTGTGAAACTGGAGCACATCATGCACAATGTGGTGTGCTGAACCATGACTAATCTTTAAACATGCTGCAATGTCATTCAGTGTCACTAGGCGGTTTTTCCATCACTATGGCTTCAACTGCTGCAATGTTCTGTGGAGTCACAACTCGTTGTGCCCTGACCTGGACGAGGAGCATCTTCCACTGAAGTCACACCATTTGCGAACTTCCTACTCCATTCGTAGACTTGCTGCTGTGACAAACATACATCACCGTACTGAACCTTCATTCTTCGATGAATTTCAATAGGTTTCACACCTTCACTACTCAAAAACCGAATAACAGAACGCTGTTCTTCCCTGGTGCAAGTCTCAAGTGGGGCAGCCATCTTTATACTGGATACTGCGACGGTATTTGTGCATCTGCACTATGCTGCCACCTACAGGCCATTTTGCACACTGCTTGTAGCACGCTTACCAACTTACAGGAAAACGGCGCGAAATTTCGATTTTTTAATTACAAATTTAAGGTTTTCATTTGACTCACCCTCGTAGGGTATTTTAAGTGGACATCAGACCAAGAATGTTACCGAATCAACTATTCTGGCAATTAAATTCTTCGGAGTTGCTCAACTGTTTAATAATATGGAGTGTGTATTAAGATCTCTGCCCCTTGTCTATGACCAATGATTACGAGTGTTTGCCCAGTCTCAATACAAGACAACGGGATAAGTATCAAATACAAATCAATTTTGTATTAAATTTTAAGCAATTATACGATTGTGTTATCTTCTCTGCTCGTTTTAAATTACCTACCTCTATTAATGCTTCTGAGTTCTTCATGCTCAGAGATTTTATTCAACCTGAAACACAGGTCAAGTTTATATTTCGTCAAATCAGGTCAACCTGTCATAATCTTTCATCGTAAAGAGTGGCACTATTTCAGACCCGTGACGATACGCAAAAAACGGTCACGGGATTACACTAGTATGACATAATATCGTAAGCTCGTAAAAATTGTATTATGCGTCAGTTTATAGAAGGGATTAAAAACCTAAACCCGTTACTGTTAGGTTTGAAATAGGAGTGGATCTAAACGAACTGAAGGTTTTCCATGCGCATGAACTGTATAAGATGTTATCTGCCGTGAAACAAGTTTATCTGATGCATCGTCACATCAAATTGATGTGCTTCTGGAGTGAGAGCCCGAGAATGTTTTATGAACAGCGGAACAGTTTTACATTGGCTAATATCTTGCCTTCGTAAATTACATAGTATCGCCTGGACGCATGGAATACATCACAATCCCAGTTCCTGTGATCACCTATAGAATTTACTAACTTAATGCATGTGCAGAGGCGAGCAGTAGTTAACAGGAAGGCCGCCAAGCTTGGAGGAGCGGGTTTTGGGTGCTCCCCCAATTTAAAAAAAAATATATAAAAAAATATTTTTTTAATAAAAGCTATTGCTTTTTGCGGTTGTGACTTTTGTATTTTTCATCAAGATGTAATTACAAGAAATCTGGTAAACCTCTCTTACCCAACGTAAATAGGTCAGAGAGAGATCAAATTGGTAACAAAGCAATAGTTATTACTTCAAACAAGACAGGAATTTGAAGTTATTAAACATTTTGGAGAAGGTAAATAAGAATATGGGAAGAGAAACTCAAGGAAAGAGGAATTAACAATGAGATAAGATTAGGTTCAAAGCACAAACGGGTTGGGATCTAACTGGTTGGCCTTCGCTGATGACATAGCGGTTCTTTCTGAAAGAATAGAAACCGCACTCGAACAAATCAGCCTTCTAAAAGATATAGCAGGAAAAGATTGGACTTCAGATCTCTTTTGAGAATACTAAATTCATGCCCAATATTAGGGATTCACCAACAGTACTAAACACAGAGTACTGAAAAATTAACAAGGTCAATAAATTTAATTATCTAGGTGAAGTAATTCAGATTAATGGGCTTGATAAGGAAGCAAATATATCAAGAGCAAGAAAACTAGAACTAGCATACAAATTGACTAAAGATACATTCAATAAGAAGAATCTATCAAGGAAAACTATAAATCAAACACTACTACACAGGAATCAAACCAGAAGGACTGTATGCCTCAGAATGCTTCTTCTCTATGAAAACCGGAGAAATAGAAGAGATAGAGAAAAGGGAAAGGAAAATCTTGAGAAAAATTTGGGGATCACTAAAAATTGAAAATGGTGAGTTTAGACACCGGAGGAATAAAGACCTATACAAATAAGAAGAAATTGAAAGGATGTCAGGAACGATCAGTAAGAGGAGAATCAGTTTTTTTGGTCTCATAATGAGAATGGATAACAACAGACTTACAAAAAGAATTTTCAATCATGTTTACAAGAGTAAGAAGGCAACCAGTGGATCCAAGGAGTAAAGAAAGATATGACTGAGATCGGAATAACAGAAGATTTAATACAAGATAGAGCAACTTTTAGGAGATTGATCCAAAATTTCAAGGTTTTCCAGGAGAAGGAGAAGGAAATGTAGTAACATATGAACAGAAGAAAGGAGGAAACAGCAAAGTGAGAAGATGAAGAATTATTGGAAGTCAAGAAAAGAAGCATCGAAATGAATGACACGGGATTACTTTTCGTGGTCCTTAGATGGCCGATATCGAAGAGAAGAAGATATGAGTAGTAGGTACAGAACTGATATGTTTTATTTCTAAGTGCCTGTACGACACCACTGTATTAATACCACTCTAGTTAAAGACTCTTCAGCACACTGAGTGACAGCCAGATAGATATTAATGGTCAAACCTACTTAGAGAAAATTAAACGAATTTCAAAGTATTAACAAATATTTATTTTTCCAGCAGTTGTAAATTTTTAATATTGTACCCAGTGTCACTTATCAAACTATACGTGTTTTCCTTACAGAGTGGAGGAGCAGAAGAAGAAGAGGAAGCAGAAGTAAGAAGTAATCGCTCTCTTCCTCATCACCTGTTACCGTCGTACCTTTTGCTACCATGACTAATATCAATCTGCCTGACTTCATCCTACCACTTATCATCCTGCAGGTTACGCACTGCCTGCAATTGAACCGCTTTGTTAATTGACCTCCCCCTTAACAAGCTGCCTGTTACTTGCCTGTTATCTGCTGTTACTGCCTGTTACCTGCCTGTCTGTTTCTAATCTGCCTGCATTCGCAGCTGTCCGTGTCCGACCTCCATGTTACCACGCTGCTTGTTACTGACCTGGCTGTCTATCTCACTACTTGATCCCGATGTTCCTGTTATCGCACTGCCCCGATTTCCGACCTTAAATTGTAATGCGATCCTCTGGCTCTGTGTCGCCAGCTGACTGTTACCCACGCTTCCTGATATCGAGCTACCTGCTCCCCACACTACCATTTATCACGCCACCTGTGCCACGCTGACCAGTTTGCCGAGTTGTCTGTTTTCCACACCCGTGACTGTTACCCAAGCTTTCCTGATATCGACCTACCTGCTACCCATCACTGCCATTATCCCGCCAACTGTTTGCCACGCTGCCTGTTGCGAGTTGTCTGTTTCCACCCTGACTGTTACCAAGCTTCCTGATTTCGACCTACCTGCTACCAAACTGCCATTTATCACGCCACCTGTTGCCACGCTGCCTGTTGCCACGCTGCCTGTTGCCGAGTTGTCTGTTTCCACCCTGACTGTTACCAAGCTTCCTGATATCGACCTACCTGCTACCACACTGCCATTTATCACGCCACCTGTTGCCACGCTGCCTGTTGCCGAGTTGTCTGTTTCCACCCTGACTGTTACCAAGCTTCCTGATATCGACCTACCTGCTACCACACTACCATTTATCACGCCACCTGTTGCCACGCTGCCTGTTGCCGAGTTGTCTGTTTCCACCCTGACTGTTACCAAGCTTCCTGATATCGACCTACCTGCTACCACACTACCATTTATCACGCCACCTGTTGCCACGCTGCCTGTTGCCGAGTTGTCTGTTTCCACCCTGACTGTTACCAAGCTTCCTGATATCGACCTACCTGCTACCACACTACCATTTATCACGCCACCTGTTGCCACGCTGCCTGTTGCCGAGTTGTCTATTTCCACCCTGCTTGTTACTTCGCTGTCTGTTACCGGCCTCGCTGTACCGCCATACCTGATACATTTCATCTCCTCGAGGCTTTGTAGAGGTCAATCCTCAAGGTGAGTCATGACTATGTTATTATCAACCACACGACTAGACTATTGCTAATATGGTAACACAGATTAATCTTCTGACAATCGTAGCAAGATCATAGAATAGTATCATGGGATGGCTAAGACATGAGTATGGGAGTCCCAACATCTTATTCATGACATAAACCATATTTATATTTCTTTATAAAAATCGACCTAGTATTTAGTCAAAATCAACTACTTCGATATGGAATTTGCACTGCAGTGGGTCATTGCAATATGAAACAATAACTTGGGTGCATTTTTCTGTTTACACCAATCCCCGAAACATTTCAGAAAAGTAACACAGAAATTTTTATTTCTACTCTTATTTATTCCAAATTTTAGTTCACTCGAAACGAATCTCAATCAACTCTATTCTGAAAAAGCATCACTGGCAAATGATGACAGATAATTTCCATAATTTAATTACGATTTAATTTAAAAGAAGCATCGTTTTGGTAGGCTTTCCATCAATCCCTTCGCATTAAAAGACAACCTTTTCACTTATAGTCGTTTGGTTTTATTTGTACTTAATTTTGGTTCTGGCTTTACTTCTCGTCGACATCTAGGTGATTAGAGATAGAAAAGCTACAGCAAGTAATTCAGCCATAGCTGCTGTAGGAACCTTTCCAGCATTCGAATGGTGCGATTGCAGGAAACCATGGAATTCTGAACTCTGGATGACTGGATGGAGATCCAACCTGCTTCCTCCCGAATGTGAGAACAATGCGTTACCACTGATCACGACGCTCGGTCTTTAGCTTCAGTTTTTCCAAGTGGAGTCTCATATCAGCTTTGGGAAGTAGCCAACCAGACACCAAAAGAGCAGCGGATCAAGAGGAGGAAGTGGAAATGAATTGGTCATACAACGAAGCAAGGCGGAGGAGCGATTGCAGTACATGCTCTGGAATTGATTTCCTTAGTACAAGACAGCCACGAATGATATGGTGGAGATATGTAGACCATAAACTGGCAAGCCTGAAAAAGAAACTGGAAGGAGGCAAAGAGGTGGCGAAGAACAGGGTGGAACGGTGACTCTTGGTGGAAAATCTATGTACCGCTGGAATCATTTTGATGTTATGAAGATAATGATTCACTGAAATATAAACATACTGTCCCTTAAGAATATTTTCATCATAGTCTCCCGTATTCTATAGTTATAATGTGGAAGATGGCTGTTACAGTTCGTAGACCACACTATGTCC
>JARYHS010010561.1:0-25000 GCA_031002005.1 Vandiemenella viatica
TGAAAGACGAGAAAAGCATGAAAGCGACGGTTTTGGGAAGGTTGCAGAGGAATCTGGGAAGAACGACAGAAGGGAATAGTAGAAACAGGAAGGAAATAAAGAACATAAGAATTTTACAGCTGTGTTAGAGGATTGATATGAAACAGGTAGGAGCAAAGTAGTTATTTAAAGGACTTTGTGCATATAGTAAAATGTGTTGTTGTTGTATTTTTTTTTAACTGCTTTACGTCTCTCAACAGCGAGGTCTTTAGAGACGGGAAAGGATGGAGGGCAAGGATGGGGGCAAGGAATTGGAAGGAATTCGGCCATGGCCTTTTGAAGGAAGCATCCCGGCATTTGCCTGGAGTGATTTGGGAAACCATGGAAAACCCAAATCTGGATGCCCGGACGGGGATTCGAACCGCCGTCCTCGCGAATGCGAGGCGAGAACGCTAACCGTTACACCGCCATGCTCGGTATGTGGTTGTGAACCATGGGTAATGAAATAAAGGGATGTCAATAGAATTTAACGTCCCTTACTGTTTCAGAGGAGTACGATAGAAGGAACATGACTTGAGAAGTTACATAATTGTCGCATAAGAAAGCATTTAAAGAGAACTATTACTGGGTAAAATTGTAGGCTCAAAAGTCCAGTTGAATGGGCACACGAAGAAGAAAGTATTATTTGAAATTTCAATTGAAAAATTCGGCAGTAAGTGCATGGAACGGACGCATAAGAAAACAAATAATATATACAGAAATAAATAATGGGATGCTTAGAAGTAGAAGCTACTACCATTAACGTTAACGTGAATATGTTTTTCTTTAGCCAAACAGCCCATACAACAAGAAATATTGTTTAAAGCATAATATTTTAGTTTAGTACCCAAAAGGTACTATAACTATGTACTTAACTGTTAAACATATTTTTACATACACACGACAAAGTTCTACTGAGTAATTACCGCTGTAACACGTGTTTCAGAGAAGGTGTACAGAAATGGCTGTAATAACCGTCGTAAAGGATGTTTTCAGAGTCTCTTTAATACAATCAACAGTGGCATCCTTATGTTACTCTAGGGCAGTGATGGGGAAAGTACGGCCTGCGGGCCAAGTCCGGCCCTTCGGGCTAGTCAATCCGGCCTGCGACATGGTTTCGAATAACCCCTACAATTACACATAGGACAAAATGTATTTTCTGCGTAGCTAGAATAGAATGTTTCCTTCTTATTGCGTTTTCAGTACGGTATTATCGCGTCTAATATTAACTGAGTTTGCGTAGTCATGTAGTATATGTCTGTAGATCGGTAGCATGGCGATATGGAGTACAATGCGCGTGTTGCTCGGCTAAGTTCGGAACGACTCGGGCGCTACCATTGTCGTTTAGTCTGTTCTCAAGGTCAGTGCAGTTCGGACAGTCGCGTAGTCAGTGTCTGTCTCTGGTCAGTGTCAAGTCATCTCTGCGGCTGTGTGTCTGGCTTGTGTTTCTATAGTTTTCCTTCGTTGCTAGTGTTTTTTTACATTTTTGATCGTTACAGTGGCATATAAAAAGCTTAAAGTTGATTCAGAATGTCGTGTTTTTAAATCTCAGTGGACTTGGAAATACTTTTTCACGCCTATTAAGGATAAACCTGTGTGCCTCATTTGCAATGAAGCTGTAACCGTATTCAAGGAATTCAAACTCTCACGACACTTTATGACAAAACATAACAGTGCCACTTATGAAACTATGATCGAAGAAGATCGGAAGCAAAAAGCAGGAGCTCTACGTAAAAACTGCCAGTTCAGCAAAATATTTTTATGAAACAAAGCTGTTCTCAAAAGCTAGCTACACATGCTAGTTACGTTGTAGCATACAATATTGCAAAAAGTAACAAAGCATTGTCTGACGGCGAATTTGTTAAAACTTGAACGCTCCAAGTATGTGACATTTTGTGTCCTGACAAAACAAATGATTTTGAGACAGTAAGTTCGTCTCGAACAACAATTTCTTCTAGAATTGAAGTAATTGATAAGCAGTTTGTCTCACAACTAGAGTCAAAGATAAGGGAGTTTAAATTCTGTTCTTTTGCTTTGGATGAAAGTACGGACATAACTGACACAGCTCAGTTACTGATATTTATAAGAGGTATTGAAGACAACTTTTGTGTTACTGAAGAATTAGCTTGCATGCGTTCATTAAACGGAACGACAAAAGGATCAGACATTTATCAAGAATTTCACGTCTTTGAAAGTACCTTTGATCAATATTTATAACATTACTACTGATGGAGCACCGAATATGATAGGGACGAAATCTGGTTTTGTAGGCATATTTAACGAATCATTTCCTGGGAACGAAGTTGTGTTTTTTCATTGTGTCATACATCATGAAGCTCTGTGTAAATCTGCTCTAGACATGAAACATGTGCTTGATGCTGTTGTTAAGCTTGTTAATAGCATTCGTTCTCGAGCACTCAATCATAGACAATTTCGAGAGTTTCTTGACTCATTGCAATCTGAATATTCTGATGTACTTTACTACAATAAAGTAAGGTGGCTCAGTGCAGGACGGGTTTTCGAACGAGTTTGGGCTCTAAAAGACGAAATAACCTCTTTCATGGAAGAAAAAGGAATGGACGAGTGTGAACATTTGAAAGATATTGGATGGCTTTCGGACTTTGCATTTTTTACAGATCTTCTCAGTCACATCAATAAATTGAACCTTAAACTCCAGGGAAGAAATCAGTTAATCCATGATAGTTGGAGTCATATCAAGGGTTTCAAAATGCAATTGAATCTATTCTCCAAACAACTAGTCAAGAATTTACTCATTTTCCAAGACTAAAAACTATTGCAGTTAGGGAAGAAAAACTTAGGTGCTATGAGAAAAGCTTGAAATATCTTCATGAAGAATTTGAACGAATATTCCAAGACTTCAAAGTTATCGAATATGACCTTGAAATTTTTTGCATGCCATTTAATCTGGATTGTGAATCAGTCAAACCAGAATTGCAGTTCGAACTGATTGGGTTGCAACGTAATACTGAATTGAAGCAACTATTTCTCATCGTTTCTAAAACTGAGTTCTACAAGGCTCTGTCAAAATCAAGTTTCCCAAACCTGAAATCTCACGCTCAGAAGATAATTGCGATGTTTGCATCTTCCTACACCTGTGAACAGGTGTTTTCTACTATGAAGCTTCGCAGAAACAGCGTTAGAAACCGATTGACTGATCACCATTTAGTTTCACTACTGCGAATCAGCTCATCCCAGTTTCTACCAGATTATGAACAACTTTTAGAAGCTCAGTCATAGTTTCATCTGTAACATGCACCTTCCTACTCTCAATTTTTGTAACTTTTTTCTAAGTTTTTTTTTTTTTTGTAGCAAATAATATAAGTTGTGTGTGATGTAAAAATCAAAAATAAAGTTTATCACTTACAAAAAAAAAATTTTTTTCGGGCCGCCTAGATAATTTTTTATTTTATGTGGCCCTCCCCTTAAAAAGTTTGCCCATCACTGCTCTAGGCAGTCCACTTCCATCCCCCGCACCTCTGGGTACAGCCGAGGATGTGACCCCTGACACTTTCTTCCGCTCAAATTTCTTCCTCAATTGGCAGAGCAGACATCTCTCCAGGTTTACTTCAATTATACATGCATTCAGTTGGTTCTGCTTCCACTGTCTTACCAGATTCTTCGGCATTTTCATCACCAAAGCGCTATAATTTTTCGAAATTCACTTTTATCGATCTTTAATTGATCTTAAACTGTTAGGCTTAGAGTATATTATGGGAAACGATATTAGTTTGCACCAATTCATGCGGTTTCTAAAGAGACTTGTAGAGCATTTAATCACCGTTTCGTTACCCTACCAATCGTATGTTTTAGCCCGCCATCTACAGGGGTGACAGACTAATAACGACATAGTTCGTGTGATTGAAATAATTTTTTTGTCCCTCAATATGCGAGGCTGCGGTCAGGTGGGTGATGTACCTGCACTGACCTTCGGGACTTAAAAGCGAGACTAATGGAGAAGTTATTGTACCTATGCAGACAAGTGCCCACTGCTAATGGAACACCGAGGAACTTCTTGTTACCAACTGCTGCAGTCTGTTTCTAGAAACAGAAAAAATCGCAGCCTTCAGAAATATTCAGTCCACACCACAAAACATAATTTAGTAACAGTTTACTTGTGTTGCTGTTTGCAGACGTGATCCGTCTACACTACACCATGGGCAACTTTGTTTTTCTTTGTGAAATAAAAACATTATGTCACAATTATAATTTACTTATTATGCGAACATGGGGTGCTAGAATGATGTTTTGTCAGCAGCTACTGGAAGTTACATTATCTTTATATATAAAGATGAATGTATGTTTGTTTGTTTGTTGGTTTGTTTGTTCTTCATACAAATCCACAGTTTTCATACGATCTCGATGAAACTTTGCACACTTATCCTTTGAAACAAGGAGAAAAATATTGTCTACATTTGGTTGAAAAATTATCTGTATAAATAACACATGTTGTGTCATAACTTCGAAATACGGCGATAGACAGACACGTTGGATATGGACGTCTCCAGACCGTTTTTCCGTGTAGTGAACTGGCAGCTCAGTGGCTAAAGAGCATGCTTACGAACGTTGTGGTCTCCGGTTCAAGTCTCCATGGAGGCCAAGATTTTTTAAAATTGTTTTTCATCGTAAGAGTCAGGCCAGGGCCGTAGGTTATTTGGATTGAATGTTAAACTGTAGATATTATAAAGTTAGGGTGAAATGCGAGGCAAATCGTAGGTAGTCTTGCAATTTTGTTGGTGTACACTTTTTTACGTTATAATGATCCCTCAGGTGTTGTTCGCAGTGAGTGTGAACCACAGTAATACTAATATAAATACGGAAGTAAGTCTCTGTCTTTTTTTTTTTTCGTTTTAACGACTACATGGCTATATCGTTGTGATGGAATTTTATAAGGAAAGCTGTATGAAGGGCACAGGATATTTTTTCCAGTATGATTAACAGTTGTAGTCACGAAATTTTGAAATCTTATCGAATAGTTACAGAAAAATGTTGGAAATTGATTCTCTTCAAGAGGCAGGTTCGACGGTAGAATGATATAGTTATAGCTTTCCTGTCATATTATGCCGACTCGATATTGTTTGGGACCAATCCTTCGTTACCAACAACTTTTTATATTTAATTGTGGCAAAAAAATTCTTAATCCACGCGTACGAAGTCGCGGGTACGAGGCTAGTTTCGAATAAAACAGAAAAAAAAACCGTAAATGATCGATGAGGCTAAGTCTTTTGGAGCGATATCAACACGAAGTCGAACGCTTCATGGATTCTTTTTTTTTTTAATATGTATTATCAGGCAATGTTAAGGATGGAAATATCAAAAAAAAATTTTTGAATAAGTAGCACTGATTTAGAATGGTTACGTTCCAAAACTGAACCGCTTATTCAAAACCAAAATAGCAACTACAGATCCACAATATCTCCAATGGAACGTTCATTGCTGACTTTAGGATTTCTAGCTATTGGACATTCATACTCTTCTTTGATGTACCAAGTAGAGCTTTACCTATTACAATAGAAATAATAAAACTTTGTTTAAAAGTACCTGTACATCATTCCGTCCTTTATCCGCTTGATTTTTATCCACAAGAAACTACAAATATTTGAAAGGTAAACATTTACTCTAAGAGTGAATGCAAACAGTTTAACGGATTGTTAATTTAAATTAATAGCGATGGAACGCAAGCTCCCGTGGCAATTTCTCTACACATCCATTTTCCTCCTTTCCTGCACTCGCCTGTTTTGCCCTCTACAATTTTCAACTTTAAATTCTTCCAGCCTTTTTGTAAATTTTCATCGTTTCCTTGGTAACCCATTCCAATTCCTACGAAACAAAATCTACCCAATATTCCGGCGATAACATTCGCTATCGCCTTCACCAGAAGATGGCCATAGCCAACGAGAGAGCCGAAATATTGTGTAATTATAACACTTCTGTAACTCGTATAGTCACCAGAGAACATTTCATATATGCTTAACAGTTTCTTACAAACTCTGAAATAATTCAAAAGTCGGTGGGTGGGGAAATTGCACTCAAAGAATGTAAGATAAAAAATAGGAAATGGGAAAATAGGTGAGCAGGGAAACTGCCACGGTAGCATATGCTCCATCGGAATTATATTAGATTTATTTCTCGCAGATGAGTATTTTTCAGCGGTAGATAAATATTGAGGGCAATTAAATAACATCAATTATTCATTATTATTAACGGTATTTTCTTTAATGCTCGAAATATTTAATATTAAATTTCCTTATAATACCAGGTATACTCTTTAGAAAATGCCATAGATAATGTTGGAGAGTTTAGAACATTAATTACTGATAATTTAGTTTGAAATTCATTGCAATAAATATTGTTTTACGATATTAGTTAAGAATTTGGCTTTTTATTTGGGGGGGGGGGGTTCCAATTTTGGGATTTCCTTGTGCTTTCTATTATTAATCTCTCCAGTAAATGCTGGACTTTAAAACTCGTATGCGACATTTACCCAATGTGTTATTCACGAACGAGTTTGTTATGAAGTGATATGCCAAAATATTTAAACTTTATTCTTTCAACAAGCAATCCATAGAAGAACAAATGATTATGATAATTAACTGACATTTGTAAAGCTCTAAATAAATAAACTCTATACCCGTATTCCATATCATTCTTTAACATCCTAGAAAATGCATAATTGTACATTATATGGGCTTTAAGCTCATTTTTGAATGACATGTATGGATGAGAGATCCGTAACAGTTCTACGTTCCCTGATATAAAAAATTATATTCGGAGGGTGTAAATGATAAGTTGTGTAGGGCATGTGAAGTGTGGTGCAATGTCAGAGTTCACTCATAGCGTGAATGACTGCGACATAGAACTTCAGTGTAAGAACAACCAGCCGAAAACAAGTCATGATATTGCACGAGACCTCTACGTTTCGGCGAAAGATATAAATACAGCTGGAGTCACCAATCTGGGCTCTTTCATTAAGGATTATATTCTATAACTGTATGGAGATTAGAATGTGAATGTGATGGTTGATATAATCTTCTGAGTTTGTCGTTTTTCATTTACTTGGATTAAGTATTGGTATTTCATTATTTTTAATAATAGTTGCTCCAGATTAGGTTTTTTTTCGTCGAGGTCAGTAAACTCCTAGTTTTGGGAAGTAAAAGTACCAAATTTAGTTAGTTACAGACACTCTGATTTTTTGAGAATAGTAAACCGCATAGAATATTCCACTGTGCATAGAATTTCATCGAGTAAACCTGCTCAAGTGGGATGCAACGAATAGGCCAATAAGTATTTTTTGAACAAAGTGTTTTATTTCGTAATGGCGAAACAGGTAAACAAGTGTCTAACAGAAACTGTTAAGAACTTGATTTTTTGCAAAAATTTCTAATATTGCGCAACTTACGTGTTGATAAAAGAAGATTTTGTGGAGCTGTTAGGAAATATTCGAGAATTTATTACCTATTGAAATCTGTTGTGCAGAATCTTCTGATTGAAATTTAAACACTATACCGGTCGGTGAGACTAACAATTCTATAAGAAACGGTGCAACTTTAGATGAAGAATATTTATATTTAAAACTAATTATTATCATTTATTAGTTTGGGATCCTTTCTATTATTTTAAAAAGTTTCAGATAAAGGTTGGAAGTGACGAAGAGAAAATGACATATATTTTTTAATTATTTGTCACTAGCCAGGTAAGGCGTATGTAAGTCCACGTCAAGAAGAACTGTTGAAGGAGATAAGTCTGAAAAGATAACAGCACAGAATTTTTAGCTTCGATTGGTTCCTAGTCGTGAGTAAATTACAATATAATGGTTCTTTCGTAGGCGTTGGAACTGATGGTATTGCAACATATGGATATTATTTATGTGCATTTGTTATGGAATAATTTTGTGAGCAGATTAGTAAAGAATAGTTCAAACCCAAATACAGGACGCGATCAAGGTTTAAGGAATCTACCTGCAACAATAAAAAATGTTTTTCATTTTGTTAGTGCATTTAAGCTGTCAGTTGATACGGGGGGGGGGGGGGAATGTATATTGTATATATTATATTAGAACTAAGTATGTAAAACAAAATCAAGTAATGAATTATTGAAAAAAATTAGGTCTGCAAATATTAATCGTCAACAGGTCCTGAAAACAGAGGTTTGCTTTACCTTTTGCCATGAAGTCTATTCCTAGTTTGCGTGACAGTGGCAGCTGTCTTTGAGAAGGGGCGTTCAGATGGTACCTACGACGCTACTTTGACTATGATTAATTTCAATTTTTACATATTTTAATCCAACTAGAATACCAATCATTATTGATTTTATTCAATTTTCCAGCAAAAAATGTGTCATAATCTCCAAATAGCCAGCGTTATTCTATACGTAATAATTCCTCACACTTTTCAGCTTCTCCTTCACAACTTTCGAAATTTTTTCACATTTTCGTTTATCAACTTTTGTTTTGATAGTTCCACGAGAAGGGACTTTGTATAATGGTGCTCAGTGCTTCATTAAATACCCAAAACCGTTGCCTTCAACTGTATTAAAAGCTCCATTATCAACACTGATAAAATAAGCAATTACATCAGTTATGCGGTCATACCTTTACACCATTTAGAATGTTGTAATACGTCGTAAAGAGAAACAAGAACCAACGAACGCGAACCAACAGATCAAATAATAAAACGGTGAACTTAGATGAATGAGGAACGATTAACGAGCACGAGACGGAGTTGAATCACAGAGTAGAAAAGGACGTTATTGGCTATATTATCGAGCTAAGCGTAGTTAAGTTTGGTCCCTATCAACCATACATTTAATTGCAATTTTTTTTTAGTAGTTTTCGATGCTTCATTGCAACATATCGATATTATCATATCGAATTTGTAAAAATATCGATATTTTTCGTCTCATGTAATCGGTTGACCGATAACGATTCTTCTTTTTATTAACTCGCTTTGGGCTTTGTCTGTCCGGGTGGAATTTTGATTTTAAACTAACTTCTCGATGACCTAGAGACTTGAACCATAGCTCAGAAGTTGACGATAATTTTAAAAAATGGGAAAAGTTGTCTGTAAAATTGGAAAATTCGGGAAAAACCGAAACTACTTTTTTATATGGTTCGATTTGGCTATTTTTTAAAAAATAATCGTAATAGTCCGAAAAGGTTTTTAGTTAATGAAAAATTGGAAAAGTTTCCCGAAAAATTGGTAAATTCCGAGAAAACTAAATGTGTACTAATTTAGCTAATTTTTTTAAAAAATATTCATAATAGTCCAAATCAGGTTTTTAAAGAAAGAAAAATTGGAAAAGTTTCCTGAAAAATTCGGGAAAAACTGAAAGTAAGTTTTTCTAAGGACGATTTTAGCTATTTTTTAAATGTCTTTAATAGTCTGATTAAGGTTTTTAGAGAAAGAAAAATGGAAATGTTGCCCAAAAAATAGGAAAACTTGGTAACAACTGAAACTCCATTTTCTATGGACCGATTAGGCTAATTTTTTAAAAATGTTTCCAGTAATCTGAATAATGTTTTAAGAGAAAGAAAAATTGGAAAAGTTATCTGAAAAATTGGAAAATTCCAGAGAAACAAAGTATTTTTTTCTAAGGACCGATTTGGTTAAGTTTTTATAAATGTTTGTAATAGTCCGAATAAGGTTTTCAGAGAGAAAATATTTGAATCGTTGTCCGGAAAATTCCTGAAAAATGGAAAGTGATTTTTTCTATATAGCAATTTGACTATTTTTTTAAAAAAATGTTTGTAATAGTCTGAATAAGGTTGAAAAATTCTGGAAGAACTAGAAGTGCTTTTTTTTTCTATTGGATTTTCGTTCTAATTGATGATTCAAACGATGGATATGCATAATTCCATTTTTGTTTGTTTCCTTATTTCCCAGTAATGGAAGTAACTCAATTAAATGTTTTCTGTTAAAGAAAACTGGAATTTTGTCGCATGTATCTGTGATTATGTCAACAAAATATTTAAAATCAATTCCAAATTTTCACTCACATAACCCTAAAAGCAGAAAATAATAATAAAATAAATACTTTTTAATCCACCATGATTTTATAACGGACAAAACAGTATAAAATAATTTCTGTAATCTTTATTAAAGATAAAACCATATACACTTTTCTAACTACTTCTAAATTGTCCTAAAAGTTAATACTTGGAAATTGTTGACTGCTATTAAAATACTTGTAATATTGTTTTTTTTTACTGCTTAACGTCTCTCTAACAGAAGAAACGGGAAAGGGTGGGGGGCAAGGAATGGGAAGAAATTCGGCAATGGCCTTTTGAAGGAAGCATCCCGGCATTTGCCTGGAGAGATTTGGGAAACCATGGAAAACCCAAATCTGGATGCCCAGACGGGGATTCGAACCGCCGTCCTCCCGATGTATGATTGGTGACCAAAAACATGGGGCGCATACAATACATAACTATAACAAAAGTAGAGAGTAGCAATCAATGAAAGAACTTATATATCAGTTTACATTATTTGCGTTGCAATAAAATTGTTAGTTGAGCTATTAATACATCAATTATCTGTTACATGCACTCCATGTTTTTCGTCTCCAATCTTACACCTATTTTAATTGCTATCAAAAATTTCCAAGTATAAATTTTCAGTGTGTGGTTTTATCCTTCATAAGGGTTAGAGAAATTATTTTATACTTTTTAG
Organism: Vandiemenella viatica; assembly: GCA_031002005.1. Taxonomy (NCBI): domain Eukaryota; kingdom Metazoa; phylum Arthropoda; class Insecta; order Orthoptera; family Morabidae; genus Vandiemenella; species Vandiemenella viatica. The sequence continues at coordinate 10,704 of JARYHS010010561.1, forward strand.
TCCGTTATAAAAACGTGGTATATTAAAAAGATATTTATTTTATTATTATTAGGTAATGGTGACAGGGATTGTAATTGTTTACCATGAGAAATGAAACGTTGAAAGAATTTAAAGTTAAAATTTATGGAGGAGAAATGTACATGGTATATACCAAAAGTAGTAGGACTGATTTAAAAAAAAAAAAAATATTGAAGATATCTTTACAATTCCTTAATCCTCTTCGAAATAGCATCCTTAGGCAGCTACACGCCAAAAATTACGCTGCTGCCATTGGCCATACGCCATCTGGAAGTCAGTTTCGGGGCCGCTGTTGAGAGCCCTCGTCGATGCTGCTTCAACGTCTTGGATTGAGTACCTTCAGCTGCCTTTTCATCCGTGGGAATAAAAAAAAAAGTCAGTTGGAGCCAGATTGGGACTGTAGGCGGGGTGCAGCAACGTGGCAACGCTGAATCGGGCCAACAATTGCCTTCTTCATCCTCCCGTCCAATGAAGGCTCGCATGAGCAAATCAAAGATCAAGACAATGCTGATCGTGTTTTTTTTTTTTTACCGTCGCGGGGTGATTCATAAGGAGTTCGTTTCCCCTGGGGAAACTGTCAATTCGAACTTTTACGTGCAAGTGCTAAACCACCTGCGAGACCGAGTGAATCGCGTCCGACCAGTCATCTCCGCCAACTGGACTCTACATCACGACAATGCGCCGTGCCAAGGCGCGCCGTCATGAGCCAACTGTTGGCCCGAATTGACATTGCCGCGTTGCTGCACCCCACCTACAGTCCTGATTTGGCTCCATCTGACTTTTCTTACTCACATGGATGAAAAATCAGCTGAAGGAACAGCGGTTTGACTCAATCCAGGACGTTGAAGCAGCATCGACGAGGGCTCTCAACAGCGTCCCCGAAACTGACTTCCAGATGGCGTATGGCCAATGGCAGCAGCGTAATTTTTGGCGTGTAGCTGCCTAAGGGTGCTATTTCGAAGAGGATTAAGGAATTGTAAAGATATCTTCAATATTTTTTTTAAAAAAAAATCAGTCCTACTACTTTTGGTATATACTATGTAGCTGGGTGGAGGGGAGGGGGAAGATGTGTAGGGAAATTGTCATCGGAGCGTGCGCTCCATTGCAATTTAATTAAATAATAATAAAACCCTACATCAGGCCTTATAAATATTAAGCGAGCTTAGCGTTCCTTATTGTTTATATTACCTCTACACTAATCTGTTCAGTGTAGCTAGTGATGACAAACGCAGGGACAACACTCAATTAAAATCACCCATGCCCCAAGACAGACTCGAACCCTAGATCTATGCAACGGAAAGCCTGCTTGCTAGCTTCGCGCTACCGTTTCCAGCAACACTAATTTTCTTGCACTAAAACGTAAATCTCTGCCATATACCATTCCACCAGTCACCGAATATCCACAGTCAATAAATTCAATTGCAGTGGAGCGCTTGCTCCGTTAGCAATTTCCCTATACACTCATTTTCCCCCTTTCCTTTTATCACCAACTTTTTCTTTCAACTAATTTCAACTTTAATTTTTTTTAGCGTTTTTGGTAACTTATTCATCATTTCTCTTATATTTTATTCCAATCCCCGACCCCATTACCTAGGAAAGAAAATATGAAAATCTCCTCCAAGACAGTGATTCGAACCGGGGACCTTCCTACGCACAGTCAGATGCCTTAGCTGATGAGCCACCAGGGACCTTAATGGTTCTGGTTGTTATATTCTACTTGAAATCATTTCTAGCCCTAATCGGACATACTTTTGGAAACCACTAAATCATCTCATTACCTGTGGACCCATTGCAGTTGTCGAAGCACTGATTAGAACTACAAATCAAGTTATAATTACGTGGACTGGAAATCACAGAGCACTACCGGAACTTAGATCGTGGACTAGCGCGGAGTTTCATCTGGTGCCTGTTATGGATGCAAAGAAATATAACGTGAAGGATCTGTATAAAAAGTAATACAAAGTCTGGAGAACATCATCCGTACACAAAAACAAAGTGAAATTTAATCATGGCTGTTTAAGAAGGCATCTCCATCAAATAAGCGATCTGTATTGCCGAGATATTTATGATGTTTTCAATTTCAATTTAGCCATTCTCAGGAGGATAAACTACTGAACCAGGTGTTACTAAAAGGCATTAGCTCGCGGTAAATATGATACCTTTCCTGTCATATGTAGAACCTATCAACGACAGATCATATATTTTAAACCTCGGCCAATGAGTTTGCCTCCTAGAATGAAGTGTCAACAACATCACCAGCTGATAAACGTTCGCGTGAGTGTTCAAGCAATGAAGTCAGAAGCTTCCAGCTTTTATTCTTTGTTATCCTTGTACCTCGGGCTACTATATTTGGCTGTGTCTGTTTTAGCCTGAAAGCAATGTGAAAACAAAAGAAATCAAAAACTTATAAGCAGCAGTATAAGAACTGACGTTGAGATGTGCAGAAGCGTGCTTTATTAGTAACCCAATACACGCTCTGAAGGAGAACTTGGAATCTAAATCAGTCCAAACATGGTGTGCTCATATGTATCAACTCACTAATGCATCTGTCAAATACTATATTATGTAGTGTTTCGAACTCTTTTGAGCCACTCTTTCTGCTGAGTCGTTCCTTCTGTTTTTATCTAATACTAGCTCGTACCCGCGACTTCGTACGCGTGGATTAAGATTTTTTTTTTGCCAGAATTAAATGTAGAAAGTTGTTGGTAACGAAGGATTGGTCCCAAACAATATCGAGTCGGAATAATATGACAGGAAAGCTATCACTATATCACTGTACCATCGAACCTGTCTCTTGAAGAGAATCAATTTCCAACATATTTCTGTCACCATTCGATAAAGTCTCAAAATTGCGTGACTACAACTGTTACAGTAATCATACTGGAAAAAATATCCTGCCTCCTTCATACAGATTTCCTTATATAATTCCATCACAACGATATAGCCATTTAGTCGTCAAAATGTAACAAAAAGACAGAGACTTACTTCCGTATTTATAATAATACTAGACGACCCGTGCGAAAATTTCGCGAATAAAATGCGATGAATAGTGAGGTTGAATATAATGTCACCAAGTTCAGTCATTACTCTTCATACTCCTACTTCATTTATAAATATTAGTTAGAAATCCGGGGAGATAAATGGCTCGAAACACAAAAAACGTATTTTAGAAATATTGAAATTTTTGCGCTTTATGGGTCGAATTACGGAAAATTCCTTTCTTAGAATATAATGTTACCACGGCGGAAACCTTAGTCTTTAATACGATATGTCATTTATCTATATCGATTAGATATCAAGGGAAATATAAGGCTCGTGACGCAAAAATACGTTGTAGAACAATTTATACTTTTTCCCTTTAATAGTTTAATTCCAAACACTTCTTTCTTAAAATATGATGTCAGCAAAGCTGAGACATTATTCCTCACAATCGTACTTGATTTATCGATTTTGAATCGATATCAAGGGAGATAAGTGTCTCGAGACACAAAAAACGCATTTTAGAAAAATTGACTTTTTTGCCTTTTATGGGTCGAATTACGAAAAATTCCTTTCTTAAAATATAATGTTACCACGGCGGAGATCTTATTATTTAATATAATACCTCATTTATCTATATCGGCTAGATATCAAGGGAGATAAATCGCTCGTGACACAAAAATCGGTTATAGAAAAATTTATATTTTTTTCCTTTAACGGTTGAATTCAAAAAACATTCTTTCTTAAAATATGATTTCACAAAGCTGATACATTACTCCTTATATTCCTGCTTCATTTATCGATTTCGGTTAGATATCCAGGGAGATAAATGGCTCGAGATACAAAAAACGCATTTTAGAAAAATGACATTTCTGCCTTTTAGGGTCGAATTACGATACATTCCGTTGTTAAAATATAATGTTAAGACGGCGGAGACCTTATTCTTTAATATGATACCTCATTTATCTATATCGGTTAGATATTAAGGGAGATAAATCGCTCGTGACACAAAAACGCATTGAAAAATATTGATCCTTTTGCCCTTGAAGGGTCGAATTCCGAAAACTTTCTGGCTTAATATATGACGTCACTAAAGCGGAGATCTTAATCTTTAAAACGATACTTCATAAAACGGTTTCAGATAGGTATCCAGGGAGATAACTGACTCGTAACACAGAAAACAGCATTTTAGAAAAATTTACATTTTTGCCCTTTAAGGGTCGAATTACGAAAACTTTCTTGCTTAAAATACGATTTAACAAAAGTGGAGACCATAAGCTTTAAAATGACACCTCATTCATTGATTTCGGTTAAGTATGAAGGAAGATATAGGCTTGTGACAAAAAAATACCTTATAGAAATAATATATATGATTACTGTGCTTCACAATCACTGCGAACAACACCTGAGGGATCATTATAACGTAAAAAAGTGTACACCTACAACATTGCAAGACTACCTACAATTTGCTCTCATTGCACCCCTAACTTTCTAATATCTACAGTTTAACGTTCAATCCGAATAACCTACGGCCCAGGCCTGACTCTTACGATCAAAAACAATTTTAAAAATCTTAGCCTCCACGGAGATTTGAACCGGAGACCACTACGTTCGTAAGCAAGCGCTTTAACCACTTTTTTTTTGTCATCTCAGCCATCCGTAAGTTTATCTTTGGTTATTCGAATTTGTCTGGACTATATTATCGTTTTTCACGGGACAACACAGGACTGACACAACACCCGTGCCCGCGGCCGGACTTGAACCGGCGACCCTGGCAACGCGAGGCAAGCTCGCTAGCCACTACGGCTCCACAGGGCCGGCTCCACTGAGCTGCCAGTCCACTACACGGAAACACGGTACGGAGACGTCCATATCCAACGTGTCTGTCTATCGCCGTATTTCGAAGTTATGAAACAACATGTGTTATTTATACAGATAATTTTTAAACCAAATGTAGACAGTATTTTTCTCCTGGTTTCAAAGGATAAGTGTGCAACGTTTCATCGAGATCGGATGAAAACTGTGGCTTTGTATGAAGAACAAACAAACACACATTCATCTTTATATATAAAGATTCTTAAGTCATACAATAAACAAATAATCTATAGTTCAAAATTTAATCCTTTGTAGTTAGTAAAACATTTCATGAGAATTTTTTTTACCTCTATCTGAGTGTTTAGAAAGACGGATGATCTAAAAAACTGTAACTAAGAGTGAATTGAAATAATTTAGTGGATAAAAATATATAATCGGGACTTCCTTCAAAGATAGTTAAAAATTGAAGTATTTTAAGACAGAGGTTAAATGATGTGACCAATATATGAAAATAGGGATCGAATTCAGTGTTGTTGGTTTACTTCCTGTTCCGTTACTGTTAAACTAGATCTTCAAAATCGTACCGGAAAATGGAAGATGAAACAGAGGCAATATAAGGCGTAATGCATTACATTCTCGCAGTTGAGAGATTTAAATACGTGAATAAAATAGAAACAGAAATATTTATGAAATTGTTAACTCGATTATAGTATTCATAGTTTGTAGTCTTCTGCAAATTCTACGCATTTATACGTAGGTTTACGGTTTTTATGAAATGTTAGAATTTTTTAAAAATATGTACGGACTAGACGACCCGTGCGAAAATTTCGCGAATAAAATGCGATGAATAGTGAGGTTGAATATGATGTAACCAAAGCTTAGTCATTACTCTTCATACTCCTACTTCATTTATCGATTTTGGTTAGAAATCCAGGGAGATAAATGGCACGAAACACAAAAAACGTATTTTAGAAATATTGACATTTTTGCGCTTTATGGGTCGAATTACGAAAAATTCCGTTCTTAGAATATAATGTTACCACGGCGGAAAACTTAGTCTTTAATACGATATGTCATTTATCTATATCGATTAGATATCAAGGGAAATATAAGGCTCGTGACACAAAAATACGTTATAGAAAAATTTATACTTTTTCCCTTTAATAGTTGAATTTCAAACACTTCTTTCTTAAAATATGATGTCAGCAAAGCTGAGACATTATTCCTCACAATCGTACTTGATTTTTCGATTTTGGATAGATATCCAGGGAGATAAGTGGCTCGAGACACAAAAATAGCATTTTAGAAAAATTGACTTTTTTGCCTTTTATGGGTCGAATGACGAAAAGTTCCTTTGTTAAAATATAGTGTTACCACGGCGGAGACCTTATTCTTTAATATGATACCTCATTTATCTATATCGGTTAGATATTAAGGGAGACAAATGGCTCGTGACACAAAAACGAATTGCAAAAATATTGGTACTTTTGCCCTTTAAGGGCTGAATTCCGAAAAATTTCTGTCTTAATATATGACTTCACTAAAGCGGAGATGTTAATCTTTAAAATGATACTTCATTAAACGATTTCAGATAGGTATCCAGGGAGATAAATGACTCGTAACACAGAAAACAGCATTTTAGAAATATTGATATTTTCGCCCTTTAAGGGTCGAATCCCGAAAACTTCATTCCTTAAAATATGATGTGACCAAAGGGAAGACCATAAGCTTTAAAATGACACCTCATTCATTGATTTCGGTTAATTATGAAGGAAGATACAGGCTTGTGACAAAAAAATACCTTATAGAAATAATATATATGATATTTGATACTTTTTAATATTTGTTGATTTTTCCTTATATTGCTGTTTTGTTAAATTTTGAGCGTATGGTGTTAACGCATTACAGAATTGTCAATAATTGTTAATTGTTTCCTTGCAGCTGCCGGTGTGAACGAAATATTGAAATAAAGCTCATCTTTTGTTTTAATTACAGATTTTATAGATCTTGAAATACCGTGATACAGAACTATCGGCGTACTCTTTATGCTTGGTGGCACGCTCGTTGGCTCGGCTTACAAAACAATGCCTTACGAGAAGGCCTAACCAATAACCGAGAATAAAGGGGACGCAGTTTTTAACATTTTCTCTTACAGAAGATATGCTAAATTTAATGTCATCAAAGAAAGTATATGGCACCTAAAAAAAAAATTAAAAAAAGGCACAGCAGCAGTAGTGATGAAAGTGACGCTGTATAAAACATGTTCAGAGATATTTATTGCTTTCAGTGTAGAACATTATTTTGTATTTCGGATTTTAAGACCTGGAAAAAAATATTCTTAATTTCGATTCTCTCTTCAATACCTTATTGTTGTTTCAGTCTTTCATTTAGCGAGTCTCCGGATTTTTCTACCCAATCTACGGAAATTTTTAATTTAATTGCAATGGAGCACAGGCTCCGGTGGCAATTTCCCTACACACCCATCTTCCCCCTATCCTGCACCCACCTACATTTGCCCTCTACAAATTTTATCTTTAAATTCCTTCAAAGTTTTCGGTAAATTATTCATCATTTCTCTTGGTAACTCATTCCAATCCCTGACACCCTTACCTAAAAAACAGAATCTTCCCACACCCTTGGGCCTGAAATCGAGTGCCAGCTTGTGGTCATGGTCATCTTTACCCTTCCATGCACTACTTTTCATACCTATTGCAATATCTTTCCATGCCTCATCACCAGTATATGCCCTGTACACTCCCATGACCCTCCTCACCCTCCTCCTGTCTTGCAATGAATCCCATTCCAGCTCCTTTAATTTTAGCGGCCATCTACGGATATTCAAAGCCAAGTGTCTGGCAGCACTGCCTCTCTTTCTGAATAGAAACCGTTTGTTGTTATCATTTACTCTGTATGATGTCAAGCAGTTGAAGATGTAAATCCGAAACGCTTCATACTAGTGACGGGCAGATCGATTCTTTTTGATGAACCATTTGGAGTCGATTCACTCCTTGATGAGAACCGATTCTTTTCGAATGGTATTTTGAAGGTAGAACATTGATAACGAGTTATTAACTGATGAACAGGAAATTATTTACAAATGCTAAATGAAATAATGAAATTCGTATACGGCAATTAAATTATAAGTTATTTATTATGAAAAAATATTTAAACAAATCAAAACATTAATTTTATAATTAAAATGATGCAAATTTTCAAAAAAAAATCGTTAGCTTTGTTACTTCGCTTTTCAATCATTAATTTTCTATCTTTCCTTAAAATCCGTTCACACGGTACAGATGTTGCTGGAATGCAATATCTTTTATTGCCAACTACGTAGATCGACTTTTTCATGGATGCATGAAAGCGTGATTTCACTAACAGATAATATTTCAATGCAAAGAAATGGTACTATTTTTTTCCTTGAAACAATAGCTATCGATTAGTGTAGTGATATATCGGCACACTTCTGTAGAAAAATGAATTTCGAACATTTGTTTGTTTATGTGCTATCAATAAAACGGCATCTATGGATGCTAATTTAGGTACCAATGAGGTTTTGGTTGCAATAGAAGAAATAAAGGCGGATGAAATTTCGGAAAACGAAAGTGATAACGATTTGGCTGTTGACATTAACAGTGGCAATGACAAGCTCACACCAACTCTTATACGCTCAGATGGATGGAGTGTGTTAAATAAAACCCTGGAGATTAACAGATATCATGCTCTCAGTGTATAATAAATGTACCCTAAACTTCATTACAGTAAAATTATTGGTTTAAGAAATATTATTTTGATGTGAGATTGAAGGCTTTCACGGCGTATCGATGAATTGTAGTCTTCACGGGTTTTCCGCCGTATGTTGTAGAAATGCGACAACGAGCTTTCGGCGGCTGACTCTGCCGCCATCTTCAGATCGGATGTGTGCAGAGAGGCGCGCGGAGGCTAGACATCGCCAGTGCAGCGCTGGTTCTCCCTGCACACATCCCACCTGAAGATGGCGGCAAATTCAGCCGCCGAAATCTCGTTGTCGCATTTCAACAACATACGGCGAAAAACCCGTGAAGACTACATTTCAAATTTTTTTTTTAATTTTTTTTTTTAGCAACTCTCTAAAATTCCTGCTCCCAGTGACAAATGGCTAACACAAGGGACTGAGACATTCATATGTATCTTTGGCAGTTGATGTATTATTTTATATATATATATATGGAATATTAAAAGTGTAAATGAAAATAATTAATACCTGAAATGTGAAATTGGAATGGCGACTCAAATGGAGTGTAGCGCAAAGAGGGATCTGATCCACAAAAGAACTCTTCTAGAAAAATATACACTTTATGGAAGTATTGCCCATTTAATTTATTTATAAATTTAAATGGTCTATATGCATCCATAACCTTTTGGAGTAAAACAAAAAATTGTAGCTAGTATAAACACGATAAAAATGTGTATTTAAGACAGTAAATTTCTAAACTCAAAAATACTTTTCTTTCATATGCTTTTCTTCTTCCAAAGATAAATATATTTTCTTACAAATAAGTCGCCAACCCTAGCAACACGCTGAGGGAACAAGGCTTAAGAGTAGAAAGGAATCACGATTTACGCAAAAGTCAAGAGTTGAGAAGAATCGAAACCGAAGAAGATCCAAGAAGTTAGCGGAGAGCGAGTGAGCCGAGAGTCTTAAACACTGACGAGTTGATGGCTCAGAGTTGATTCAGAATCTATGCGAGTCAGTGAGTGATTCTCGAACACCAACGGTTCAACCCCCACTTACCAACTCCTGAGTGAACCGTGACTTTTCCAAGTGAGTCTGTTCATAAAACGGTTCTTTTAGAGGGGTCGACTCTTTGAATCGATTCACGAGTCTTTTGCCCACCTCTGTTTTATACTTCCTTTGATAAACATGCCAGAGGTCAGTTACTATTTCAGCTTAATCAAAGCCCTTACCAATGTTAGGAATAACAGTTCTCTCATTTTATTAAATTACATGACAATATGTATTATTTATAAAGAAAAAAGTATCCTGTGTTCATTCTAATGCCGAATCGCATCTCCATGTGAATTTTCATCACGATCAGATTAGCCGTTTATCCCAAGAAACGTAACAAACAGACAGACATACAGAGTTACTTTCGCATTTATAATATTGGTATTCATATAAGAAGAACTAAAATAAATATATCTCAATCTTTAAAATATTTCATTAACGTCCTGTAAATGTTGCTGTCGTTACAAGATGGCAATATGGTCTCGTTTGTTTATAACGGTATACCAAAATTTTTTAATTCTTTCAGCATTTTGTCTCTTGGAGATCTATGTTTTTGGCAGGAAAATAGAACGTGATTTAAATTACCTACTGGTGTGTCCGAGCAGTCACATTGGGGACTTTCTCTAAGTAGTATTCGATTTAAATGATTGGGGAAGTTACCATGCACAGGAATTTTTTAGAGTTGTGTATGATCATATGAACTACGCCAGGCCGCTCCGTGGTTCGAATTCCACGTTAAACTGTAGGACCCAGAGTAAAGGAACTGACCGTCCTACCTCTGATACAATGGCTACAGGAAGATCCAACCAACCTTCAGATTATGGACTAAGCTAGTTGTTTTTATTATTATTATTATTTTTACAATATCTGGATTATGAGCCGTATTGAATAACAATTGTATTTAGTTAAACAAAAGGGAAGAAATAATTTATCAGAAAACACTGTTCAATTTTTTGACGGCGTAGAACCTAGTGAATAAATAATTGTATCGATTCTACATATACATCTTTACTCTGCAAATTCACAAAATTGTGGGTGGCAGAGGGTGCTCAGCGCCAAAGCTAATCTCTTTGTTGTGCATTCCAATCCCTAATGGTACGAGGGAAAAAAGAATTCATATAAGAATCAATGCGGCACCTTATTTCTCTAATTTTATCTTTCCTGTCCTTCCGACTGAAATAGGTTGGTGGAAGAAGTATTTCACTACACTCGAAAGTGAAAGTGGGAGTACGCATGTTTACCAATAAGTTTAAAAGAAACGTGTGTCGTCTATCTACCAGAGACTCACAGCCTAGTCTACTAATCAGTTCTGTGACGCTTTCATAAGGACTGTAACAAGTGGTCACGAATCGAGCGGCTCTTCTCTGTACTTTCTCTATACTTTGGATCAACCCCTTACGAAACGGGTCCCAAATGGCACAACAATAATCCAAATGTGGACGCACAAGAGATTTGTACGCTATTTCCTTTGTTTGTTCATTACAATTTTTAAAGATTTTACCTATGAATCAAAGCCTAGAATTTGCTCTACCTACTAACGAATTAATGTGTATATCCCATTTCATGTTCCTTTGTACTGTTACTCCCAAATTTTTCATAGAATAGACCATATCAATAACTGTATTGTTTAACTCGTATTTCTGAACAATTGGATTCTTTTTGTTAGTTATGCTCATTGTCTTGCACTTTTTACAATTTAGAGTAAGTTGCCACTCAGCCCACCAAGCCAAAATAACATACAGGTTTCTAAGCAATCGGCCAAATTCCTTACTTCCCTATAAATAACCGCATCATCAGCAAACAATCTAAAAAGGCTATTCACTTTGTCTCCGAGTTCGTTTATAAAAATTGTTGTTATATGTATTGTGTTGTTCTGTATTTTGTGGATATCTGAAGTTTAAATCCGGTGCCACTCCAGTCAGGCCTACTAATCTGAAAGAGACCAAGGGAATCACCGAGTTTACCACCTGCATTCTACGACGAATCACCACTTACAGAGTTGTATACCTTCGCTCCGTACACACGACGGAAAGGTTTGTGATTTAAGCCGGGTATTCTCGTACCCGCCAGTGAGCCTGAGTGCGCTGATGCGCCTCACACTGGTTCTGGAGCTACAACGGGACCGACCACGAGCCCAGGACTCCGTTCCGACCGCAGTGTTTAGGCTGTTTTCCTCAGTCATCAAGGCGAATGCCGTGATGGACCCAAATCTCCATAAACTACACATTTCACTAACGAAGAATTCATGTATCACTCATAGAATATAGTTACACGTTTCAGAGACAGATGTCAACACTTCACTTCTCTCATTAGTACGTCATACGACCTGGCAGTAGGTATATAATGCTTGGCTGCGGCAAGAGCATGCGGCCATAAAACCAAAGCTCCAATTTTTACCACGCTAACCATGAGTAAAACTCACCAATGACAGCCGACCCCAAAGATATGATTAGGAACCGTGTTCTACCATCTCTCCCTCCATATTCGGCAGGTTCCAAACGTGAAAATATTTTCCGTCAGCGGGGCTCGAACCGGATAACCCACTGGCAGGCACTACGCGAGACGATGACGAAATAGAAGTTTTTTTTGTTTTTTACTTATGGCTTTACGCCTCGTCGACGTCGAGATCATTAGAGGCGGGATGGGACTGGGAACAAGGAACGGGACGGAATTCGTCCATGGCCTTTTGAAGAATGCATCCCGGTATTCACCTGGAGTGATTTGGGGAAACCATGTAAAACCCAAATCTGGATGCCCGGACGGGGATTCGAATCTCCGACCTCCCAAATGCGAGGCCAGAACGCTAACCGTTACACCACCAAGCTCGGTCTTAAACTGTTGTAATTACATTACAACGGAGATTTTCCGAGCATTCGGGAGAATGCTGGTTCGAATCCCGGTCTGGCCATCCAGACTTACTATGGTTTCCTGTAGTTACTCCGGACAAATATCGTGATGGTTTCATCAGAAGGCCATTGTCGAATTGCCCCGTATTGTATCCTGCCTCTAATGATAGCTAGGCGTAACAGAGGTTTGAGAGCTTAAGAAATAACTATATTCTGAAGTATTTCTACTTTTAGAATGAAGGGGAGGGTCCTTGCAGACACGTTGTTGGGAAGTGTCGAATACGAAGGCTCAGCGTCCGCTTTTGACGCATTGCGCACGCCCCTTATGCTGGGGTGAGAGAGGGTTGCGCGGTTGGCTGATCTGCATGCGCCGCGACGCTGGGGGTGACTTTAAAGCCCCGCCATTGGCCGCCGTCATATGCACGCCCCGCCCCTCCACAGTTTTTTTCCCTGCTCCTTATTCAAATCGACGTCTCGAGACGACGCCCGGCGTCTATGGCGCCGGCGCAGCCGGAGGCGAGATGAGGAAGGGCGTCCGCGACAGGTGGCACCAGGAGCTGGACACTTCCACTGGGAACTAACGATATCATCAAGACGCCAGACATCTGTTACCTGGCCATTTCGTTCGAACCGCAGAGGTGAGAGAAATTGGTCACTGTTCGGGATAACTAGCAAGTAGAGCTGTAAAATTAACGAGAAATTGTTTAGCCGTATGTATTCGTTACTAAACCAATAAATACTCGTGACCATAGAATCGTTACTTTGGGTACAATCGGGTGCTAACATGAAGCATTGCATCGAGTCGCGCCGCGTAAAGGACGACTTCGTTACTATCGTATCGTTTCGTTACTCGTTACTTTTTACACAATCGAGCACTAGTATGAAGCATCGAATCGCTTTGCGTACGGGTTAGGGGATGACTTCGTTCGAACTTTATAATGTTCAAGTAAATTGTTGATTTAGTAAAGTAGGTAAACTTTGCACAGTAAAATAAAATAGAAGTCAGAATATCGCATTTTAGAATAAGGGGGCTCCCATAAATTACGTGAGGTGAAACAGGGAGGGGGGTCCGGCAAAATCTCACCAAGGGGGAAGGGGTGGGGGTCAATCAAAATCTCACGTGAGGTTTTTGAAATTTTTTTTGGACTGTAAAGCTAACACGCAAAGGCCGATTTTAGGGGGGTATTTCCGCGAAAAGTGTGGGTGAGACCTAAAAAAAAAGTCTCAAAAAGTTGCCACGGCGATTTATAGGGAGGGGGGGGGCGTCTCACGGACCAGATCTCACCCGGGGGGGGGGGGGGAGTCGGACCAAATCTCACAAAATCCGGAAAAATACCTCACGTAATTTATGGATGCCCCCTAAACGCATTTCATAAATGATTGAAATCAATAAATCCTCACTAAGTTACGATCAATAAAAAAGCAATAACCATCTCAAATTGTCTATCCAAATATTCTATTTACAAATTATGCTCTGTAATTAACAAAACTACAAAATAACTCTTTATGTTGTCAAAATTACTTACCTCGTTAAAACTATCAACACTAAACAGTAAATAATATTAATTATATTAAAATAATGTACGGGCAACATGTTTGTATTCACTCATTTTCCTTTGGAACCAAACGAATTCAAATCAAAATACTGGAAACGTGAAGTTTAAATTTTCATTCTCTTATTCAGATTCATTTAGTCGCTGGGCGAACCGTTCCAGTTCCCGCATGATGCCTCGTATTTGTTCCTTTATCGAATCAAACTGACATTCGACAAAAACCAGTAACGAATGAATTTGTGAGTAACGTCTAGGTACTACGAGTCAGGCCATGTACACATTAACAGATACATACGGTTTGCTACAGCTCCACTAGCA